>JAEIGL010000172.1:0-33672 GCA_018903715.1 Zaprionus davidi
AATTTTTAAATTTTTCAAAATTTTTAAATTTTTCAAAATTTTTAAATTTTTCAAAATTTTAAATTTTTCAAAATTTTTAAATTTTTTCAAAATTTTAATTTTTTCAAAATTTTTAAATTTTTCAAAATTTTTAAATTTTTCAAAAATTTTAAATTTTTCAAAATTTTTAAATTTTTCAAAATTTTTAAATTTTTCAAAATTTTTAAATTTTTTCAAAATTTTTAAATTTTCCAAAATTTTTAAATTTTTCAAAATTTTAATATTTTCAAAATTTTTTAAATTTTTTCAAAATTTTTAAATTTTTCAAAAATTTTTAAATTTTTCAAAATTTTTAAATTTTTCAAAATTTTTAAATTTTTCAAAATTTTAAATTTTTCAAAATTTTTAAATTTTTCAAAATTTTAAATTTTTCAAAATTTTTAAATTTTTCAAAATTTTTAAATTTTTCAAAATTTTTAAATTTTTCAAAAATTTTAGAATTTTTCAAAATTTTTAAATTTTTCAAAATTTTTAAATTTTTCAAATTTTTAAATTTTTCAAAATTTTTAAATTTTTCAAAATTTTTAAATTTTTCAAAATTTTTAAATTTTTCAAAATTTTTAAATTTTTCAAAATTTTTAAATTTTTCAAAATTTTTAAATTTTTCAAAATTTTTAAATTTTTAAAATTTTTTAAATTTTTCAAAATTTTTAAATTTTTCAAAATTTTTAAATTTTTCAAAATTTTTAAATTTTTCAAAATTTTTAAATTTTTCAAAATTTTTAAATTTTTCAAAATTTTTAAATTTTTCAAAATTTTTAAATTTTTCAAAATTTTTAAATTTTTCAAAATTTTTAAATTTTTCAAAATTTTAAATTTTTTCAAAATTTTTAAATTTTTCAAAATTTTTAAATTTTTCAAAATTTTTAAATTTTTCAAAATTTTTAAGTTTTTCAAAATTTTTAAATTTTTCAAAATTTTTAAATTTTTCAAAATTTTTAAATTTTTTCAAAATTTTTAAATTTTTCAAAATTTTTAAATTTTTCAAAATTTTTAAATTTTTCAAAATTTTTAAATTTTTCAAAATTTTTTAAAGTTTTCAAAATTTTTAAATTTTTCAAAATTTTTAAATTTTTTCAAAATTTTTAAATTTTTCAAAATTTTTAAATTTTTCAAAATTTTTAAATTTTTCAAAATTTTTAAATTTTTCAAAATTTTTAAATTTTTCAAAATTTTTAAATTTTTCAAAATTTTAAATTTTTCAAAATTTTTAAATTTTTCAAAAATTTTAAATTTTTCAAAATTTTTAAAATTTTCAAAATTTTTAAATTTTTCAAAAATTTTTAAATTTTTCAAAATTTTTAAATTTTTCAAAATTTTTAAATTTTTCAAAATTTTTTAAATTTTTCAAAATTTTTAAATTTTTCAAAATTTTTAAATTTTTTCAAAATTTTTAAATTTTTCAAAATTTTTAAATTTTTCAAAATTTTTAAATTTTTCAAAATTTTTAAATTTTTTCAAAATTTTTAAATTTTTCAAAATTTTAAATTTTTCAAAATTTTTAAATTTTTCAAAATTTTTAAATTTTTCAAAATTTTTAAATTTTTCAAAATTTTTAAATTTTTCAAAATTTTTAAATTTTTCAAAATTTTTAAATTTTTCAAAATTTTTAAATTTTTCAAAATTTTTAAATTTTTCAAAATTTTTAAATTTTTCAAAATTTTTAAATTTTTCAAAATTTTTAAATTTTTCAAAATTTTTAAATTTTTCAAAATTTTTAAATTTTTCAAAATTTTTAAATTTTTCAAAATTTTTAAATTTTTCAAAATTTTTAAATTTTTCAAAATTTTTAAATTTTTCAAAATTTTTAAATTTTTCAAAATTTTCAAAATTTTTAAATTTTTCAAAATTTTTAAATTTTTCAAAATTTTTAAATTTTTCAAAATTTTTAAATTTTTCAAAATTTTTAAATTTTTCAAAATTTTTAAATTTTTCAAAAATTTTAAATTTTTCAAAATTTTTAAATTTTTCAAAATTTTTAAATTTTTCAAAATTTTTAAATTTTTCAAAATTTTAAATTTTTCAAAATTTTTAAATTTTTCAAAAATTTTAAATTTTTCAAAATTTTTAAATTTTTCAAAATTTTTAAATTTTTCAAAATTTTTAAATTTTTCAAAATTTTTAAATTTTTCAAAATTTTTAAATTTTTCAAAATTTTAAAATTTTTCAAAATTTTTAAATTTTTCAAAATTTTTAAATTTTTCAAAATTTTTAAATTTTTCAAAATTTTTAAAATTTTAAAAAATTTTAAATTTTTCAAAATTTTTAAAAATTTTTAAAAATTTTTAAATTTTTAAAAATTTTTAAAATTTTTAAAAATTTTTAAATTTTTCAAAATTTTAAAATTTTTCAAAAATTTTAAATTTTTAAAATTTTTAAAATTTTCAAAATTTTTAAAATTTTCAAAATTTTAAAATTTTTCAAAATTTTTAAAATTTTCAAAATTTTTAAATTTTTCAAAATTTTTAAATTTTTCAAAATTTTTAAATTTTTCAAAATTTTTAAATTTTTGAAAATTTTTAAAATTTTAAAAATTTTAAAATTTTTCAAAATTTTTAAATTTTTCAAAATTTTTAAATTTTTCAAAATTTTTAAATTTTTCAAAATTTTTAAATTTTTCAAAATTTTTAAATTTTTCAAAATTTTTAAAATTTTAAAAATTTTTAAATTTTTCAAAATTTTTAAATTTTTCAGAAAAATTTTAAAATTTTTCAAAATTTTTAAATTTTTCAAAATTTTTAAAATTTTCAAAAATTTTAAATTTTTCAAAATTTAAAAATTTTAAAAATTTTAAAAATTTTAAAAATTTTTAAATTTTTAAAAATTTTAAAATTTTGAAAATTTTAAAAATTTTGAAAATTTTTAAAATTTTGAAAATTTTTAAATTTTTCAAAAAATTTTAAAAATTTTTAAATTTTTAAAAATTTTTAAATTTTAAAAATTTTTAAAAATTTTAAAAATTTTTAAAATTTTTCAAAATTTTTAAAAATTTTAAAAAATTTTAAAAATTTTTAAAAATTTTTTTTCAAAATTTTTAAATTTTTCAAAATTTTTAAAATTTTTAAAAATTTTTAAAATTTTTTTTAAATTTTTTTTAAAAATTTTAAAATTTTTCAAAATTTTAAAATTTTTAAAAATTTTAAAATTTTTCAAAATTTTAAAAATTTTAAAAATTTTAAAATTTTTCAAAATTTTTAAATTTTTCAAAATTTTTAAATTTTTAAAAATTTTTAAATTTTTCAAAATTTTAAATTTTTCAAAATTTTTAAATTTTTAAAAATTTTTAAATTTTTCAAAATTTTTAAATTTTTCAAAATTTTAAAAATTTTCAAAATTTTTAAATTTTTCAAAAAAATTTTTAAAAATTTTAAAATTTTGAAAATTTTAAAAATTTTTCAAAATTTTTAAATTTTTAAAAATTTTAAAAATTTTGAAAATTTTTAAATTTTTAAAAATTTTAAAATTTTTAAAAATTTTAAAAATTTTTCAAAATTTTAAAATTTTTAAAAATTTTAAAATTTTGAAAAATTTTAAATTTTTAAAAATTTAAAAATTTTAAAAATTTTAAAATTTTTAAAAATTTTAAAAATTTTCAAAATTTTTAAAATTTTTCAAAATTTTAAAATTTTTCAAAATTTTAAAATTTTAAAAATTTTTAAAATTTTCAAAATTTTAAAAATTTTCAAAATTTTAAAATTTTTAAAAATTTTAAAAATTTTGAAAAATTTAAAAATTTTAAAAATTTTAAAATTTTAAAAAATTTAAAAATTTTAAAAATTTTAAAATTTTGAAAAATTTAAAAATTTTGAAAATTTTTAAATTTTTCAAAATTTTAAAATTTTGAAAAATTTAAAAATTTTTAAAAATTTTTAAATTTTTAAAAATTTTTAAATTTTTAAAAATTTTAAAAATTTTCAAAATTTTTAAATTTTTAAAAATTTTAAAATTTTTAAAAATTTTAAAATTTTTGAAAATTTTAAAATTTTTAAAAATTTTAAAATTTTTAAAAATTTTAAAATTTTAAAAAATTTTAAATTTTTAAAAATTTAAAAATTTTTCAAAATTTTTAAATTTTTAAAAATTTTAAAAATTTTAAAAATTTTAAAATTTTTCAAAAATTTAAAATTTTTCAAAATTTTAAAATTTTTGAAAATTTAAAAATTTTTAAAAATTTAAAAATTTTTAAAAATTTTAAAATTTTTAAAAATTTAAAAATTTTTAAAAATTTTTAAATTTTTAAAAATTTTAAAAATTTAAAAATTTTAAAAATTTTAAAAATTTTAAAAATTTTTAAAAATTTTAAATTTTAAAAATTTTTAAATTTTTAAAAATTTTAAATTTTTGAAAAATTTTGAAATTTTTAAAAATTTTAAAAATTTTAAAATTTTGAAAATTTTAAAAATTTTGAAAAATTTAAAAATTTTGAAAAATTTAAAAATTTTGAAAAATTTTAAAAAATTTTTAAAAATTTTAAAAATTTTGAAAAATTTAAAAATTTTGAAAATTTTAAAAATTTTGAAAAATTTAAAAATTTTGAAAATTTTTAAAAATTTTTAAAATTTAAAAATTTTAAAAAATTTAAAAATTTTGAAAATTTTAAAAATTTTTAAATTTTAAAAATTTTAAAAATTTTAAAAATTTTGAAAATTTTTAAAAATTTTTTAAAAATTTAAAAATTTTAAAAATTTTAAAAATTTTGAAATTTTTAAAAATTTAAAAATTTTGAAAATTTTAAAAATTTTAAAATTTTAAAAATTTTAAAAATTTTAAAAATTTTGAAAAATTTAAAAATTTTAAAAATTTTAAAATTTTGAAAAATTTAAAATTTTTGAAAATTTTAAAATTTTTAAAAATTTTAAAATTTTTAAAAATTTTAAAAATTTTAAAAATTTTTAAAAATTTTTAAAAATTTTAAAATTTTTAAAAATTTAAAAATTTTTCAAAAATTTTAAAAATTTTTAAAAATTTAAAAATTTTGAAAAATTTAAAAATTTTAAAAATTTTAAAATTTTGAAAAATTTTAAAATTTTAAAAATTTTAAAATTTTTAAAAATTTTAAAATTTTTAAAAATTTTAAAATTTTTAAAAATTTTAAAAATTTTAAAAATTTTGAAAATTTTAAAATTTTGAAAATTTTTAAAAATTTTGAAAAATTTTAAAAATTTTGAAAATTTTAAAAATTTTGAAAAAATTTAAAATTTTTGAAAATTTTAAAAATTTTGAAAAATTTTTAAAATTTTTGAAAAATTTTGAAAATTTAAAAATTTTGAAAAATTTAAAAATTTTGAAAAATTTAAAAATTTTTGAAAAATTTAAAAATTTTGAAAAATTTAAAAATTTTGAAAAATTTAAAAATTTTGAAAAATTTTAAAAATTTTGAAAAATTTAAAAATTTTGAAAAATTTAAAAATTTTGAAAAATTTAAAAATTTTGAAAAATTTAAAAATTTTGAAAAATTTAAAAATTTTGAAAAATTTTAAAAATTTTGAAAAATTTAAAAATTTTGAAAAATTTAAAAATTTTGAAAAATTTAAAAATTTTGAAAAATTTAAAAATTTTGAAAAATTTAAAAATTTTGAAAAATTTAAAAATTTTGAAAAATTTAAAAATTTTGAAAAATTTAAAAATTTTGAAAAATTTAAAAATTTTGAAAAATTTAAAAATTTTGAAAAATTTTAAAAATTTTGAAAAATTTAAAAATTTTGAAAAATTTAAAAATTTTGAAAAATTTAAAATTTTGAAAAATTTAAAAATTTTGAAAAATTTAAAAATTTTGAAAAATTTAAAAATTTTGAAAAATTTAAAAATTTTGAAATTTTTTAAAAATTTTGAAAAATTTAAAAATTTTGAAAAATTTAAAAATTTTGAAAAATTTAAAAATTTTGAAAAATTTAAAAATTTTGAAAAATTTAAAAATTTTAAAAAATTTAAAAATTTTGAAAAATTTAAAAATTTTGAAAAATTTTAAAAATTTTGAAAAATTTAAAAATTTTGAAAAATTTAAAAATTTTAAAAAATTTAAAAATTTTGAAAAATTTAAAAATTTTGAAAAATTTAAAAATTTTGAAAAATTTAAAAATTTTAAAAAATTTAAAAATTTTGAAAAATTTAAAAATTTTAAAAATTTGAAAAATTTAAAAATTTTGAAAAATTTAAAAATTTTGAAAAATTTAAAAATTTTGAAAAATTTAAAAA
This sequence comes from Zaprionus davidi, assembly GCA_018903715.1. Lineage (NCBI taxonomy): Eukaryota > Metazoa > Arthropoda > Insecta > Diptera > Drosophilidae > Zaprionus > Zaprionus davidi. Next base: position 6,235 of record JAEIGL010000172.1, read on the forward strand.
TTTTGAAAAATTTAAAATTTTTAAAAAAATTTAAAAATTTTGAAAAATTTAAAAATTTTGAAAAATTTAAAAATTTTGAAAAATTTAAAAATTTTGAAAAATTTAAAAATTTTGAAAAATTTAAAAATTTTGAAAAATTTAAAAATTTTGAAAAATTTAAAAATTTTGAAAAATTTAAAAATTTTGAAAAATTTAAAATTTTTGAAAAATTTAAAAATTTTGAAAAATTTTAAAAAATTTTGAAAAATTTTGAAAAATTTAAAAAATTTTGAAAAATTTTAAAAATTTTGAAAAATTTAAAAATTTTGAAAAATTTAAAAATTTTGAAAAATTTAAAAATTTTGAAAAATTTAAAAATTTTGAAAAATTTAAAAATTTTGAAAAATTTAAAAATTTTGAAAAATTTAAAAATTTTGAAAAATTTAAAAATTTTGAAAAATTTAAAAATTTTGAAAAATTTAAAAATTTTGAAAAATTTAAAAATTTTGAAAAATTTAAAAATTTTGAAAAATTTAAAAATTTTGAAAAATTTAAAATTTAAAATTTTAAAAATTTTGAAAAATTTAAAAATTTTGAAAAATTTAAAAATTTTGAAAAATTTAAAAATTTTGAAAAATTTAAAAAAATTTTGAAAAATTTAAAAATTTTTTAAAAATTTTTAAAAATTTTAAAAAAATTTAAAATTATTTTAAAAATTTAAAAATTTTGAAAAATTTAAAAATTTTGAAAAATTTAAAAAAAAATTTTAAAAATTTTGAAAAATTTTAAAAATTTTGAAAACATTTAAAAATTTTGAAAAATTTAAAAATTTGCTATATAACCAAGCTATTTAATGTCATCACCAAACTCGGTTACTTTCCACAACGATGGAAGAGGTCGATTATCATAATGATTCCAAAGCCTGCTAAGGACCACACCGTCCATTCATCTTACAGACCAATAAGTCTACTCTTATGTATTTCGAAACTATTCAAAAAAAGGCCTGCTGATCCGACTTAATCTACATCTGGGATACCACAACATAATCCCAGCCCATCAATTTGGATTCCGTGAAAGCCACGGAACCATTGAACAGGTGAATCGTATTACAACGAAAATAAGAACTGCATTTGAACATCGCGAATACTGTACATTTGTATTTTTAGACGTATCCCAATCATTCGACAGAGTCTGGCTCGACGGCTTAATGTTTAAAATTAAAACAGTCCTACCCGAAAGCACACACAAACTTCTAAAGTCTTACCTCTATGACAGAAAGTTTGCAGTGCGGTGCAACACTGCCACTTCCACTGATCACACAATTGAGGCGGGAGTCCCCCAAGGCAGCGTTCTTGGGCATACCTTATACCTCATCTATACAGCCGACATCCCTACAAATAGTCGATTAACGGTATCCACATTTGCTGACGATACAGCTATCGTTAGCATGGTTCATGGTCCCCTATCCAAGCTACAGCACAGCTGGCAATGCACCTCATCGACATTGAGAAGTGAATCTCTGACTGGCAAATAAAAGTAAACGAGCAAAAATGCAAGCACGTGACGTTTACGCTAAACAGACAAGACTGCCCACTGCTCTTCTTGAACAACATACCACTCACGAAAGCAGATGAGGTAAAAGTAATTGAAAAATTTAAAAATTTTGAAAAATTTAAAAATTTTGAAAAATTTAAAAATTTTAAAAAAATTTAAAATTTTTGAAAAAATTTAAAAATTTTGAAAAATTTTGAAAAAAATTTAAAAAATTAAAAAATTTAAAAATTTTGAAAAAAAATTTGAAAAATTTAAAAATTTTGAAAAATTTAAAAATTTTGAAAAATTTAAAAATTTTGAAAAAATTTAAAAATTTTGAAAAAATTTAAAAATTTTGAAAAATTTAAAAATTTTGAAAAATTTAAAAAAATTTTGAAAAAATTTTAAAAATTTTGAAAAATTTAAAAAATTTTTGAAAAATTTAAAAATTTTGAAAAATTTAAAAATTTTGAAAAAATTTTGAAAAATTTAAAAATTTTGAAAAATTTAAAAATTTTGAAAAATTTTAAAAATTTAAAAATTTTAAAAAATTTAAAAATTTTGAAAAATTTAAAAATTTTGAAATTTAAAAATTTTGAAAAAATTTAAAAATTTTAAAAAATTTAAAAATTTTTTGAAAAATTTAAAAATTTTAAAAAAAAATTTTAAAAATTTTGAAAAATTTAAAAATTTTGAAAAATTTAAAAATTTTGAAAAAAATTTTGAAAAATTTAAAAATTTTGAAAAATTTAAAAATTTTGAAAAATTTAAAAATTTTAAAAAAATTAAAAAAAATTTTAAAATTTAAAAATTTAAAAATTTTGAAAAATTTAAAAATTTTGAAAAATTTAAAAATTTTGAAAAATTTAAAAATTTTGAAAAATTTAAAAATTTTGAAAAATTTAAAAATTTTGAAAAATTTAAAAATTTTGAAAAATTAAAAATTTAAAAAATTTAAAAATTTTGAAAAATTTAAAAATTTTGAAAAAATTTAAAAATTTTGAAAAATTTAAAAATTTTGAAAAAATTAAAAATTTTGAAAAATTTAAACTTTTTAAAAAATTTAAAAATTTTGAAAAATTTAAAAATTTTGAAAAATTTAAAAATTTTGAAAAATTTAAAAATTTTGAAAAATTTAAAAATTTTGAAAAAATTTAAAAATTTTGAAAAATTTAAAAATTTTGAAAAAATTTAAAAATTTTGAAAAATTTAAAAATTTAAAAAAATAAAAAAATTTTTGAAAAATTTAAAAATTTTGAAAAATTTAAAAATTTTGAAAAATTTAAAAATTTTGAAAAATTTAAAAATTTTGAAAAATTTAAAAATTTTGAAAAATTTAAAAATTTTGAAAAATTTAAAAATTTTGAAAAATTTAAAAATTTTGAAAAATTTAAAAATTTTGAAAAATTTAAAAATTTTGAAAAATTTAAAAATTTTAAAAAATTTAAAAATTTTGAAAAAATTTTCGAAAAAATCCGGCGGCTGCGACCTTATAACACCGGAAATGATCATTCAGCTGCCACACTCTGCAGTTTGCTATATAACCAAGCTATTTAATGTCATCACCAAACTTGGTTACTTTCCACAACGATGGAAGAGGTCGATTATCATAATGACTCCAAAGCCTGCTAAGGACCACACCGTCCATTCATCTTACAGACCAATAAGTCTACTCTCATGTATTTCGAAACTATTCGAAAAATGCCTGCTGATCCGACTTAATCTACATCTGGGATACCACAACATAATCCCAGCCCATCAATTTGGATTCCGTGAAAGCCACGGAACCATTGAACAGGTGAATCGTATTACAACGAAAATAAGAACTGCATTTGAACATCGCGAATACTGTACATTCGTATTTTTAGACGTATCCCAATCATTCGACAGAGTCTGGCTCGACGGCTTAATGTTTAAAATTAAAACAGTCCTACCCGAAAGCACACACAAACTTCTAAAGTCTTACCTCTATGACAGAAAGTTTGCAGTGCGGTGCAACACTGCCACTTCCACTGATCACACAATTGAGGCGGGAGTCCCCCAAGGCAGCGTTCTTGGGCATACCTTATACCTCATCTATACAGCCGACATCCCTACAAATAGTCGATTAACGGTATCCACATTTGCTGACGATACAGCTATCGTTAGCATGGTTCATGGTCCCCTATCCAAGCTACAGCACAGCTGGCAATGCACCTCATCGACATTGAGAAGTGAATCTCTGACTGGCAAATAAAAGTGTTTGAGCAAAAATGCAAGCACGTGACGTTTACGCTAAACAGACAAGACTGCCCACTGCTATTGTTGAACAACATACCACTCACGAAAGCAGATGAGGTAGTGTACCTAGGAGTACACCTTGACAAATTTAAAAATTTTGAAAAATTTAAAAATTTTGAAAAAAAAATTTTAAAAATTTTCGAAAAAATTTAAAAATTTTGAAAAAATTTAAAAATTTTGAAAAAAATTTAAAAATTTTGAAAAATAAAAAAATTTAAATTTAAAAATTTTGAAAAATTTAAAAATTTTGAAAAATTTAAAAATTTTGAAAAAATTTAAAATTTTATTTTAAAAATTTAAAAATTTTGAAAAATTTAAAAATTTTGAAAAATTTAAAAATTTTTTAAAAAAATTTTGAAAAATTTTAAAAATTTAAAAATTTAAAAATTTTGAAAAATTTAAAAATTTTGAAAAATTTTTGAAAAATTTAAAAATTTTGAAAAATTTAAAAATTTTGAAAAAAAAATTTGAAAAATTTAAAATTTTTGAAAAATTTAAAAATTTTGAAAAATTTTTTGAAAAATTTAAAAATTTTGAAAAATTTAAAAATTTTGAAAAATTTAAAAATTTTGAAAAAATTTAAAAATTTTGAAAAATTTAAAAATTTTGAAAAATTTAAAAATTTTGAAAAATTTAAAAATTTTGAAAAATTTAAAAATTTTGAAAAATTTAAAAATTTTGAAAAATTTAAAAATTTTGAAAAATTTAAAAATTTTGAAAAATTTAAAAATTTTGAAAAATTTAAAAATTTTGAAAAAATTTTAAAATTTATTTTGAAAAAATTTAAAAATTTTGAAAAATTTAAAAATTTTGAAAATTTAAAAATTTTGAAAAATTTAAAATTTAAAAATTTAAAAATTTTGAAAAATTTAAAAATTTTGAAAAATTTAAAAATTTTGAAAAATTTAAAAATTTTGAAAAATTTAAAAATTTTGAAAAAATTTAAAAATTTTTAAAAATTTAAAAATTTTGAAAAATTTAAAAATTTTGAAAAATTTAAAAATTTTGAAAAATTTAAAAATTTTGAAAAATTTAAAAATTTTGAAAAATTTAAAAATTTTGAAAAATTTAAAAATTTTGAAAATTTTATTTTGAAAAATTTAAAAATTTTGAAAAATTTTAAAAAAATTTTTAAAAATTTTAAAAAAAATTTAAAAATTTTGAAAAATTTAAAAATTTTGAAAAATTTAAAAAATTTAAAAATTTTAAAAATTTTAAAAATTTTGAAAAATTTAAAAATTTTAAAAAATTTAAAAATTTTGAAAAATTTAAAATTTTTGAAAAATTTAAAAATTTTGAAAAATTTAAAAATTTTGAAAAATTTAAAAATTTTGAAAAATTTTAAAAATTTTGAAAAATTTAAAAATTTTGAAAAATTTAAAAATTTTGAAAAATTTAAAAATTTTGAAAAATTTAAAAATTTTGAAAAATTTAAAAATTTTGAAAAATTTAAAAATTTTGAAAAAATTTTTGAAAAATTTTTGAAAAAATTTTGAAAAATTTAAAAAATTTTGAAAAATTTAAAAATTTTGAAAAAATTTAAAAATTTTGAAAAATTTAAAAATTTTGAAAAATTTAAAAATTTTGAAAAATTTAAAAATTTAAAAATTTTGAAAAATTTAAAAATTTTGAAAAATTTAATTTTTTTGAAAAATTTAAAAATTTTGAAAAATTTAAAAATTTTGAAAAATTTAAAAATTTTGAAAAATTTAAAAATTTTGAAAAATTTAAAAATTTTGAAAAATTTAAAAATTTTGAAAAATTTAAAAATTTTGAAAAATTTAAAAATTTTGAAAAATTTAAAAATTTTGAAAAATTTAAAAATTTTGAAAAATTTAAAAATTTTGAAAAATTTAAAAATTTTGAAAAATTTAAAAATTTTGAAAAATTTAAAAATTTTGAAAAATTTAAAAATTTTGAAAAATTTAAAAATTTTGAAAAATTTAAAAATTTTGAAAAATTTAAAAATTTTGAAAAATTTAAAAATTTTGAAAAAATTTAAAAATTTTGAAAAATTTAAAAATTTTGAAAAATTTAAAAAATTTTGAAAAATTTAAAAATTTTGAAAAATTTAAAAAAAATTTAAAAATTTTGAAAAATTTAAAAATTTTGAAAAATTTTAAAAAAATTTTGAAAAATTTAAAAATTTTGAAAAAATTTAAATAAAATTTTAAAATTTAAAAATTTAAAAATTTTGAAAAATTTCAAAATTTTAAAAAATTTAAAAATTTTGAAAAAAATTTCGAAAAAATCCGGCGGCTGCGACCTTATAACACCGGAAATGATCATTCAGCTGCCACACTCTGCAGTTTGCTATATAACCAAGCTATTTAATGTCATCACCAAACTTGGTTACTTTCCACAACGATGGAAGAGGTCGATTATCATAATGACTCCAAAGCCTGCTAAGGACCACACCGTCCATTCATCTTACAGACCAATAAGTCTACTCTCATGTATTTCGAAACTATTCGAAAAATGCCTGCTGATCCGACTTAATCTACATCTGGGATACCACAACATAATCCCAGCCCATCAATTTGGATTCCGTGAAAGCCACGGAACCATTGAACAGGTGAATCGTATTACAACGAAAATAAGAACTGCATTTGAACATCGCGAATACTGTACATTCGTATTTTTAGACGTATCCCAATCATTCGACAGAGTCTGGCTCGACGGCTTAATGTTTAAAATTAAAACAGTCCTACCCGAAAGCACACACAAACTTCTAAAGTCTTACCTCTATGACAGAAAGTTTGCAGTGCGGTGCAACACTGCCACTTCCACTGATCACACAATTGAGGCGGGAGTCCCCCAAGGCAGCGTTCTTGGGCATACCTTATACCTCATCTATACAGCCGACATCCCTACAAATAGTCGATTAACGGTATCCACATTTGCTGACGATACAGCTATCGTTAGCATGGTTCATGGTCCCCTATCCAAGCTACAGCACAGCTGGCAATGCACCTCATCGACATTGAGAAGTGAATCTCTGACTGGCAAATAAAAGTAAACGAGCAAAAATGCAAGCACGTGACGTTTACGCTAAACAGACAAGACTGCCCATTGTTGAACAACATACCACTTAAAAGATTTAGCAGATGAAAAATTCCTAGGAGTACACCTTGACAAATTTAAAATTTTTTAAAAATTTTGAAAAATTTAAAAATTTTGAAAAATTTAAAAATTTTGAAAAATTTAAAAATTTTGAAAAATTTAAAAATTTTGAAAAATTTAAAAATTTTGAAAAATTTAAAAATTTTGAAAAAAATTTAAAAATTTTAAAAAATTTAAAAATTTTGAAAAATTTAAAAATTTTGAAAAATTTTAAAAATTTTGAAAAATTTAAAAATTTAAAAATTTTAAAAATTTAAAAATTTTGAAAAATTTAAAAATTTTGAAAAATTTTAAAAATTTTGAAAAATTTAAAAATTTTGAAAAATTTAAAAATTTTGAAAAATTTTAAAAATTTTGAAAAATTTAAAAATTTTGAAAAATTTAAAAATTTTGAAAAATTTAAAAATTTTGAAAAATTTAAAAATTTTGAAAAATTTAAAAATTTTGAAAAATTTAAAAATTTTGAAAAATTTAAAAATTTTGAAAAAATTTAAAAATTTTGAAAAATTTAAAAATTTTGAAAAATTTAAAAATTTTGAAAATTTTAAAAATTTAAAAATTTTGAAAAAAATTTTGAAAAATTTAAAAATTTTGAAAAATTTAAAAATTTTGAAAAATTTAAAAATTTTGAAAAATTTAAAAATTTTGAAAAATTTAAAAATTTTGAAAAATTTAAAAATTTTGAAAAATTTAAAAATTTTGAAAAATTTAAAAATTTTGAAAAATTTAAAAATTTTGAAAAATTTAAAAATTTTGAAAAATTTAAAAATTTTGAAAAATTTAAAAATTTTGAAAAATTTAAAAATTTTGAAAAATTTAAAAAATTTAATTGAAAAATTTAAAAATTTTGAAAAATTTAAAAATTTTGAAAAATTTAAAAATTTTGAAAAATTTAAAAATTTTGAAAAATTTAAAAATTTTGAAAAATTTAAAATTTTTGAAAAATTTAAAAATTTTGAAAAATTTAAAAATTTTGAAAAATTTAAAAATTTTGAAAAATTTAAAAATTTTTAAAAAATTTAAAAATTTTGAAAAATTTAAAAATTTTGAAAAATTTAAAAATTTTGAAAAATTTAAAAAATTTTGAAAAATTTAAAAATTTTAAAAATTTTAAAAATTTTGAAAAATTAAATTTTTTGAAAAATTTAAAAATTTTGAAAAATTTAAAAATTTTGAAAAATTTAAAAATTTTGAAAAATTTAAAAATTTTGAAAAATTTAAAAATTTTGAAAAATTTAAAAATTTTGAAAAATTTAAAAATTTTGAAAAATTTAAAAATTTTGAAAAAATTTTGAAAAATTTAAAAATTTTGAAAAATTTAAAAATTTTGAAAAATTTAAAAATTTTGAAAAATTTAAAAATTTTGAAAAATTTTTAAAAATTTTGAAAAATTTAAAAATTTTGAAAAATTTAAAAATTTTGAAAAATTTAAAAATTTTGAAAAATTTAAAAATTTTGAAAAATTTAAAAATTTTGAAAAATTTAAAAATTTTGAAAAATTTAAAAATTTTGAAAAATTTAAAAATTTTGAAAAATTTAAAAATTTTGAAAAATTTAAAAATTTTGAAAAATTTAAAAATTTTGAAAAATTTAAAAATTTTGAAAAATTTAAAAATTTTGAAAAATTTAAAAATTTTGAAAAATTTAAAAATTTTGAAAAATTTAAAAATTTTGAAAAAAAAATTTTGAAAAATTTAAAAAATTTTGAAAAATTTAAAAATTTTGAAAAATTTTAAAAATTTTGAAAAATTTTAAAATTTTTGAAAAATTTAAAAATTTTGAAAAAAATTTAAAAATTTTGAAAAATTTAAAAATTTTGAAAAATTTAAAAATTTTGAAAAATTTAAAAATTTAAAAATTTTAAAAATTTTTAAAAATTTTGAAAAATTTTAAAATTTTGAAAAAAAATTTAAAAAAAATTTTGAAAAATTTAAAAATTTTGAAAAATTTAAAAATTTTGAAAAATTTAAAAATTTTGAAAAATTTAAAAATTTTGAAAAATTTAAAAATTTTGAAAAAATTTAAAAATTTTGAAAAATTTAAAAATTTTGAAAAATTTAAAAATTTTGAAAAATTTAAAAATTTTGAAAAATTTAAAAATTTTGAAAAATTTAAAAATTTTGAAAAATTTAAAAATTTTGAAAAATTTTAAAAATTTTGAAAAATTTAAAAATTTTGAAAAATTTAAAAATTTTGAAAAATTTAAAAATTTTGAAAAATTTAAAAATTTTGAAAATTTAAAAATTTAAAAATTTTGAAAAATTTAAAAATTTTGAAAAATTTAAAAATTTTGAAAAATTTAAAATTTAAAATTTTTAAAAATTTAAAAATTTTGAAAAATTTTGAAAAAAAAAATTTGAAAAATTTAAAAATTTTGAAAAATTTAAAAATTTTGAAAAATTTAAAAATTTTGAAAAATTTAAAAATTTTAAAAATTTTAAAAAATTTAAAAATTTTGAAAAATTTAAAAATTTTGAAAAATTTAAAAATTTTGAAAAATTTAAAAATTTTGAAAAATTTAAAAATTTTGAAAAATTTAAAAATTTTGAAAAATTTTAAAAATTTAAAAATTTTTAAAAATTTTGAAAAATTTAAAAATTTTGAAAAATTTAAAAATTTTGAAAAATTTAAAAATTTTGAAAAATTTAAAAATTTTGAAAAATTTAAAAATTTTGAAAAATTTAAAAATTTTGAAAAATTTAAAAATTTTGAAAAATTTAAAAATTTTGAAAAATTTAAAAATTTTGAAATTTTGAAAAATTTAAAAATTTTGAAAAATTTAAAAATTTTGAAAAATTTAAAAATTTTGAAAAATTTAAAAATTTTGAAAAATTTAAAAATTTTGAAAAATTTAAAAATTTTGAAAAATTTAAAAATTTTGAAAAATTTAAAAATTTTGAAAATTATTTAAAATTTTGAAAAAATTTAAAAATTTTGAAAATTTTAAAAATTTTGAAAAATTTAAAAATTTTGAAAAATTTAAAAATTTTGAAAAATTTAAAAATTTTGAAAAATTTAAAAATTTTGAAAAATTTAAAAATTTTGAAAAATTTAAAAATTTTGAAAAATTTAAAAATTTTGAAAAATTTAAAAATTTTAAAAAATTTAAAAATTTTGAAAAATTTAAAAATTTTGAAAAATTTAAAAATTTTGAAAAATTTAAAAATTTTGAAAAATTTTAAAAATTTTGAAAAATTTAAAATTTTTGAAAAATTTTTAAAAATTTTGAAAAATTTAAAAATTTTGAAAAATTTTAAAAATTTTGAAAAATTTTTAAAATTTTTTAAAAAATTTAAAAATTTTGAAAAATTTAAAAATTTTGAAAAATTTAAAAAATTTTGAAAAATTTAAAAATTTTGAAAAATTTAAAAATTTTGAAAAATTTAAAAATTTAAAAAAAAATTTAAAAATTTTGAAAAATTTTTTAAAAAATTTTGAAAAATTTTAAAAATTTTGAAAAATTTAAAAATTTTGAAAAATTTAAAAATTTTGAAAAATTTAAAAATTTTTTGAAAAATTTAAAAATTTTGAAAATTTTAAAATTGAAAAATTTAAAAATTTTGAAAAATTTAAAAATTTTGAAAAATTTAAAAATTTTTGAAAAATTTAAAAATTTTGAAAAATTTAAAAATTTTGAAAAATTTAAAAATTTTAAAAAAAATTTAAAAATTTAAAAAAAATTTAAAAATTTTGAAAAAATTAAAAATTTTGAAAAATTTAAAAATTTTGAAAAATTTAAAAATTTTGAAAAAATTTAAAAATTTTTAAAAATTTTAAAAATTTTGAAAAAATTTGAAAAATTTTAAAAATTTTGAAAAATTTAAAAATTTTAAATAATTTAAAAATTTTCGAAAAATTCCGTCGGCTGCGACCTTATAACAACGGAAATGATCATTCAGCTGCCACAATCTGTAGTTTGCTATATAACCAAGCTATTTAATGTCATCACCAAACTTGGTTACTTTCCACAACAATGGAAGAGGTCGATTATCATAATGACTCCAAAGCCTGCTAAGGACCACACCGTCCATTCATCTTACAGACCAATAAGTCTACTCTCATGTATTTCGAAACTATTCGAAAAATGCCTGCTGATCCGACTTAATCTACATCTGGGATACCACAACATAATCCCAGCCCATCAATTTGGATTCCGTGAAAGCCACGGAACCATTGAACAGGTGAATCGTATTACAACGAAAATAAGAACTGCATTTGAACATCGCGAATACTGTACATTCGTATTTTTGAAAAATTTAAAAAATTTTGAAAAATTTAAAAATTTTGAAAAATTTAAAAATTTTGAAAAATTTAAAAATTTTAAAAATTTAAAAATTTTGAAAAATTTAAAAATTTTGAAAAATTTAAAAATTTTGAAAAATTTTAAAATTTTGAAAAATTTAAAAATTTTGAAAAATTTAAAAATTTTGAAAAATTTAAAAATTTTGAAAAATTTAAAAATTTTTGAAAAATTTAAAAATTTTGAAAAATTTAAAAATTTTGAAAAATTTAAAATTTTTGAAAAATTTTAAAAATTTTGAAAAATTTAAAATTTTGAAAAATTTAAAATTTTGAAAAATTTAAAAATTTTGAAAAATTTAAAAATTTTGAAAAATTTAAAAATTTTGAAAAATTTTTAAAAATTTAAAATTTTTAAAAATTTTAAAAATTTTTAAAATTTTAAAAAATTTAAAAATTTTGAAAAATTTAAAAATTTTGAAAATTTTTAAAAATTTTGAAAATTTTAAAAAATTTTGAAAAATTTAAAATTTTTAAAAATTTTAAAAATTTTGAAAATTTTAAAATTTTGAAAAATTTAAAAATTTTGAAAAATTTAAAAATTTTGAAAATTTTTAAATTTTTAAAAATTTAAAAATTTTTAAAAATTTTTAAATTTTTCAAAATTTTTAAATTTTTAAAAATTTTAAAATTTTTCAAAATTTTAAAAATTTTTGAAAAATTTTAAAATTTTCAAAATTTTAAAATTTTTGAAAAATTTTAAAATTTTTAAAAATTTAAAAATTTTCAAAAATTTTAAATTTTTCAAAATTTAAAAATTTTTCAAAATTTTTAAATTTTTAAAATTTTTAAATTTTTCAAAATTTTTAAATTTTTCAAAATTTTTAAATTTTTAAAAATTTTTAAATTTTTCAAAATTTTTAAAATTTTTTCAAAATTTTTAAATTTTTCAAAATTTTTAAATTTTTCAAAAAATTTTTAAATTTTTCAAAATTTTTAAATTTTTCAAAATTTTTAAATTTTTCAAAATTTTTAAATTTTTCAAAATTTTTAAATTTTTCAAAATTTTTAAATTTTTCAAAATTTTTAAATTTTTCAAAATTTTTAAATTTTTCAAAATTTTTAAATTTTTCAAAATTTTTAAATTTTTCAAAATTTTTAAATTTTTCAAAATTTTAAAATTTTTCAAAATTTTTAAATTTTTCAAAATTTTTAAATTTTTCAAAATTTTTAAATTTTTCAAAATTTTTAAATTTTTCAAAATTTTTAAATTTTTCAAAATTTTTAAATTTTTCAAAATTTTTAAATTTTTCAAAATTTAAAAATTTTTCAAAATTTTTAAATTTTTCAAAATTTTTAAATTTTTCAAAATTTTTAAATTTTTCAAAATTTTTAAATTTTTCAAAATTTTTAAATTTTTCAAAATTTTTAAATTTTTCAAAATTTTTAAATTTTTCAAAATTTTTAAATTTTTCAAAATTTTTAAATTTTTCAAAATTTTAAAATTTTTAAATTTTTCAAAATTTTTAAAATTTTTCAAAATTTTTAAATTTTTCAAAATTTTTAAATTTTTCAAAAAATTTTTAAATTTTTCAAAATTTTTAAATTTTTCAAAATTTTTAAATTTTTCCAAAATTTTTAAATTTTTCAAAATTTTTAAATTTTTCAAAATTTTTAAATTTTTCAAAATTTTTAAATTTTTCAAAATTTTTAAATTTTTCAAAATTTTTAAATTTTTCAAAATTTTTAAATTTTTCAAAATTTTTAAATTTTTCAAAAATTTTTAAATTTTTCAAAATTTTTAAATTTTTCAAAATTTTTAAATTTTTCAAAAATTTTTAAAAAATTTTTAAATTTTTCAAAATTTTTAAATTTTTCAAAATTTTTAAATTTTTCAAAATTTTTAAATTTTTCAAAAATTTTTAAATTTTTCAAAATTTTTAAATTTTTCAAAATTTTTAAATTTTTCAAAATTTTTAAATTTTTCAAAATTTTTAAATTTTTCAAAATTTTTAAATTTTTCAAAATTTTTAAATTTTTTCAAAATTTTTAAATTTTTCAAAATTTTTAAATTTTTCAAAATTTTTAAATTTTTCAAAATTTTTAAATTTTTCAAAATTTTTAAATTTTTCAAAATTTTTAAATTTTTCAAAATTTTTAAATTTTTCAAAATTTTTAAATTTTTCAAAATTTTTAAATTTTTCAAAATTTTTAAATTTTTCAAAATTTTTAAATTTTTCAAAATTTTTAAATTTTTCAAAATTTTTAAATTTTTGCAAAATTTTTAAAATTTTTGAAAAATTTTTAAATTTTTCAAAATTTTTAAATTTTTCAAAATTTTTAAATTTTTCAAAATTTTTAAAATTTTTCAAAATTTTTAAATTTTTCAAATTTTTTAAATTTTTCAAAATTTTTAAATTTTTCAAAATTTTTAAATTTTTCAAAATTTTTAAATTTTTCAAAATTTTTAAATTTTTCAAAATTTTTAAATTTTTCAAAATTTTTAAATTTTTCAAAATTTTTAAATTTTTCAAAATTTTTAAATTTTTCAAAATTTTTAAAATTTTTCAAAATTTTTAAATTTTTCAAAATTTTTAAATTTTTCAAAAAAATTTTTAAATTTTTCAAAATTTTTAAATTTTTCAAAATTTTTAAATTTTTCAAAAATTTTTAAATTTTTCAAAATTTTTAAATTTTTCAAAATTTTTAAATTTTTCAAAATTTTTAAATTTTTCAAAATTTTTAAATTTTTCAAAATTTTTAAATTTTTCAAAAATTTTAAATTTTTCAAAATTTTTAAATTTTTCAAAATTTTTAAATTTTTCAAAATTTTTAAATTTTTCAAAATTTTTAAATTTTTCAAAATTTTTAAATTTTTCAAAATTTTTAAATTTTTCAAAATTTTTAAATTTTTCAAAATTTATTTTTCAAAATTTTTAAATTTTTCAAAATTTTTAAATTTTTCAAAATTTTTAAATTTTTCCAAAATTTTTAAATTTTTCAAAATTTTTAAATTTTTCAAAATTTTTAAATTTTTCAAAATTTTTAAATTTTTCAAAATTTTTAAATTTTTCAAAATTTTTAAATTTTTCAAAATTTTTAAATTTTTCAAAATTTTTAAATTTTTCAAAATTTTTAAATTTTTCAAAATTTTTAAATTTTTCAAAATTTTTCAAAATTTTTAAATTTTTCAAAATTTTTAAATTTTTCAAAATTTTTAATTTTTTCAAAATTTTTAAATTTTTCAAAATTTTTAAATTTTTCAAAATTTTTAAATTTTTCAAAATTTTTAAATTTTTCAAAATTTTTAAATTTTTCAAAATTTTTAAATTTTTCAAAATTTTTAAATTTTTCAAAATTTTTAAATTTTTCAAAATTTTTAAATTTTTCAAAATTTTTAAATTTTTCAAAATTTTTAAATTTTTCAAAATTTTTAAATTTTTCAAAATTTTTAAATTTTTCAAAATTTTTAAATTTTTCAAAATTTTTAAATTTTTCAAAATTTTTAAATTTTTCAAAATTTTTAAATTTTTCAAAATTTTTAAATTTTTCAAAATTTTTAAATTTTTCAAAATTTTTAAATTTTTCAAAATTTTTAAATTTTTCAAAATTTTTAAATTTTTCAAAATTTTTAAATTTTTCAAATTTTTTAAATTTTTAAATTTTTCAAAATTTTTAAATTTTTCAAAATTTTTAAATTTTTCAAAATTTTTTAAATTTTTCAAAATTTTTCAAAATTTTTAAATTTTTCAAAATTTTTAAATTTTTCAAAATTTTTAAATTTTTCAAAATTTTTAAATTTTTCAAAATTTTTAAATTTTTCAAAATTTTTAAATTTTTCAAAATTTTTAAATTTTTCAAAATTTTTCAAAATTTTTAAATTTTTCAAAATTTTTAAATTTTTCAAAATTTTTAAATTTTTCAAAATTTTAAATTTTTCAAAATTTTTAAAATTTTTCAAAATTTTTAAATTTTTCAAAATTTTTAAATTTTTCAAAATTTTTAAATTTTTCAAAATTTTTAAATTTTTTCAAATTTTTTCAAAATTTTTAAATTTTTCAAAATTTTTAAATTTTTCAAAATTTTTAAATTTTTCAAATTTTTAATTTTTAAATTTTTCAAAATTTTTAAATTTTTCAAAATTTTTAAATTTTTCAAAATTTTTATTTTTAAATTTTTCAAAATTTTTAAATTTTTCAAAATTTTTAAATTTTTCAAAATTTTTAAATTTTTCAAAATTTTTAAATTTTTTAAATTTTAATTTTTCAAAATTTTTAAATTTTTCAAAATTTTTAAAATTTTTCAAAATTTTTAAATTTTTCAAAATTTTTAAATTTTTCAAAATTTTTAAATTTTTCAAAATTTTTAAATTTTTCAAAATTTTTAAATTTTTCAAAATTTTTAAATTTTTCAAAATTTTTAAATTTTTCAAAATTTTTAAATTTTTCAAAATTTTTAAATTTTTCAAAATTTTTAAATTTTTCAAAATTTTTAAATTTTTCAAAATTTTTTAAATTTTTCAAAATTTTTAAATTTTTCAAAATTTTTAAATTTTTCAAAATTTTTAAATTTTTCAAAATTTTTAAATTTTTCAAAATTTTTAAATTTTTCAAAATTTTTAAATTTTTCAAAATTTTTAAATTTTTCAAAATTTTTAAATTTTTCAAAATTTTTAAATTTTTCAAAATTTTTAAATTTTTCAAAATTTTTAAATTTTTCAAAATTTTTAAATTTTTCAAAATTTTTAAATTTTTCAAAATTTTTAAATTTTTCAAAATTTTTAAATTTTTCAAAATTTTTAAATTTTTCAAAATTTTTAAATTTTTTTTTAAAATTTTTAAATTTTTCAAAATTTTTAAATTTTTCAAAATTTTTAAATTTTTCAAAATTTTTAAATTTTTCAAAATTTTTAAATTTTTCAAAATTTTTAAATTTTTCAAAATTTTTAAATTTTTCAAAATTTTTAAATTTTTCAAAATTTTTAATTTTTTTCAAAATTTTTAAATTTTTCAAAATTTTTAAATTTTTCAAAATTTTTCAAATTTTTCAAAATTTTTAAATTTTTCAAAATTTTTAAATTTTTCAAAATTTTTAAATTTTTCAAAATTTTTTTTTCAAAATTTTTAAATTTTTCAAAATTTTTAAATTTTTCAAAATTTTTAAATTTTTCAAAATTTTTTCAAACTTTTAAATTTTTCATATTTTTAAATTTTTCAAAATTTTTAAATTTTTCAAAATTTTTAAATTTTTCAAAATTTTTAAATTTTTCAAAATTTTTAAATTTTTCAAAATTTTTAAATTTTTAAATTTTTTTTCAAAATTTTTAAATTTTTCTAAAATTTTTAAATTTTTCAAAATTTTTAAATTTTTCAAAATTTTTAAATTTTTCAAAAATTTTTAAATTTTTCAAAATTTTTAAATTTTTCAAAATTTTTAAATTTTTCAAAAAAATTTTTAAATTTTTCAAATTCTTTTAAATTTTTCAAAATTTTTAAATTTTTCAAAATTTTTAAATTTTTCATAATTTTTAAATTTTTCAAAATTTTTAAATTTTTCAAAAAATTTTAATTTTAAATTTTTCAAAATTTTTAAATTTTTCAAAATTTTTAAATTTTTCAAAATTTTTAAATTTTTCAAAATTTTTAAATTTTTCAAAATTTTTAAATTTTTCAAAATTTTTTAAATTTTTTCAAAATTTTTAAATTTTTCAAAATTTTTAAATTTTTCAAAATTTTTAAATTTTTCAAAATTTTTAAATTTTTCAAAATTTTTAAATTTTTCAAAATTTTTTAAATTTTTCAAAATTTTTTAAATTTTTTCAAAATTTTTAAATTTTTTCAAAATTTTTAAATTTTTTCAAAATTTTTAAATTTTTCAAAATTTTTAAATTTTTCAAAATTTTTAAATTTTTCAAAATTTTTAAATTTTTTCAAAATTTTTTAAATTTTTCAAAATTTTTAAATTTTTCAAAATTTTTAAATTTTTCAAAATTTTTTAAATTTTTCAAAATTTTTAAATTTTTCAAAATTTTTAAATTTTTCAAAATTTTTTAAATTTTTCAAAATTTTTAAATTTTTCAAAATTTTTAAATTTTTCAAAATTTTTAAATTTTTTCAAAATTTTTTAAATTTTTCAAAATTTTTAAATTTTTCAAAATTTTTAAATTTTTCAAAATTTTTTAAATTTTTCAAAATTTTTAAATTTTTCAAAATTTTTAAATTTTTTCAAAATTTTTAAATTTTTCAAAATTTTTAAATTTTTCAAAATTTTTAAATTTTTCAAAATTTTTAAATTTTTCAAAATTTTTAAATTTTTCAAAATTTTTTAAATTTTTCAAAATTTTTAAATTTTTCAAAATTTTTAAATTTTTCAAAATTTTTAAATTTTTCAAAATTTTTAAATTTTTCAAAATTTTTAAATTTTTTCAAAATTTTTAAATTTTTCAAAATTTTTAAATTTTTCAAAATTTTTAAATTTTTCAAAATTTTTAAATTTTTTCAAAATTTTTAAATTTTTCAAAATTTTTAAATTTTTCAAAATTTTTAAATTTTTCAAAAATTTTTAAATTTTTCAAAATTTTTAAATTTTTCAAAATTTTTAAATTTTTCAAAATTTTTAAATTTTTCAAAATTTTTAAATTTTTCAAAATTTTTAAATTTTTCAAAATTTTTAAATTTTTCAAAATTTTTAAATTTTTCAAAATTTTTAAATTTTTCAAAATTTTTAAATTTTTCAAAATTTTTAAATTTTTCAAAATTTTTAAATTTTTCAAAATTTTTAAATTTTTCAAAATTTTTAAATTTTTCAAAATTTTTTAAATTTTTCAAAATTTTTAAATTTTTCAAAATTTTTTAAATTTTTCAAAATTTTTAAATTTTTTCAAAATTTTTAAATTTTTCAAAATTTTTAAATTTTTCAAAATTTTTAAATTTTTCAAAATTTTTAAATTTTTCAAAATTTTTTAAATTTTTCAAAATTTTTAAATTTTTCAAAATTTTTAAATTTTTCAAAATTTTTAAATTTTTCAAAATTTTTTAAATTTTTCAAAATTTTTAAATTTTTCAAAATTTTTAAATTTTTCAAAATTTTTAAATTTTTTCAAAATTTTTAAATTTTTCAAAATTTTTCAAAATTTTTTAAATTTTTTCAAAATTTTTAAATTTTTCAAAATTTTTAAATTTTTCAAAATTTTTAAATTTTTCAAAATTTTTAAATTTTTTCAAAATTTTTAAATTTTTCAAAATTTTTAAATTTTTCAAAATTTTTAAATTTTTCAAAATTTTTAAATTTTTCAAAATTTTTAAATTTTTCAAAATTTTTAAATTTTTCAAAATTTTTAAATTTTTCAAAATTTTTAAATTTTTCAAAATTTTTAAATTTTTCAAAATTTTTAAATTTTTCAAAATTTTTAAATTTTTCAAAATTTTTAAATTTTTTCAAAATTTTTAAATTTTTCAAAATTTTTAAATTTTTCAAAATTTTTTAAATTTTTCAAAATTTTTAAATTTTTCAAAATTTTTAAATTTTTCAAAATTTTTAAATTTTTCAAAATTTTTTAAATTTTTTTCAAAATTTTTAAATTTTTCAAAATTTTTAAATTTTTCAAAATTTTTAAATTTTTCAAAATTTTTAAATTTTTCAAAATTTTTAAATTTTTTCAAAATTTTTAAATTTTTCAAAATTTTTTAAAATTTTTCAAAATTTTTCAAAATTTTTAAATTTTTCAAAATTTTTTAAATTTTTCAAAATTTTTAAATTTTTCAAAATTTTTTAAATTTTTCAAAATTTTTAAATTTTTCAAAATTTTTAAATTTTTCAAAATTTTTAAATTTTTCAAAATTTTTAAATTTTTTCAAAATTTTTAAATTTTTCAAAATTTTTAAATTTTTCAAAATTTTTAAATTTTTTCAAAATTTTTAAATTTTTCAAAATTTTTAAATTTTTCAAAATTTTTAAATTTTTCAAAATTTTTTAAATTTTTCAAAATTTTTTAAATTTTTCAAAATTTTTAAATTTTTCAAAATTTTTAAATTTTTCAAAATTTTTAAATTTTTCAAAATTTTTAAATTTTTCAAAATTTTTAAATTTTTTCAAAATTTTTAAATTTTTTCAAAATTTTTAAATTTTTCAAAATTTTTAAATTTTTCAAAATTTTTAAATTTTTCAAAATTTTTAAATTTTTTCAAAATTTTTAAATTTTTCAAAATTTTTAAATTTTTCAAAATTTTTAAATTTTTCAAAATTTTTAAATTTTTCAAAATTTTTAAATTTTTCAAAATTTTTAAATTTTTCAAAATTTTTAAATTTTTCAAAATTTTTAAATTTTTTCAAAATTTTTAAATTTTTCAAAATTTTTAAATTTTTCAAAATTTTTAAATTTTTCAAAATTTTTAAATTTTTCAAAATTTTTAAATTTTTCAAAATTTTTAAATTTTTCAAAATTTTTAAATTTTTCAAAATTTTTAAATTTTTCAAAATTTTTTAAATTTTTCAAAATTTTTAAATTTTTCAAAATTTTTAAATTTTTCAAAATTTTTAAATTTTTCAAAATTTTTTAAATTTTTTCAAAATTTTTAAATTTTTCAAAATTTTTAAATTTTTCAAAATTTTTAAATTTTTCAAAATTTTTAAATTTTTCAAAATTTTTAAATTTTTCAAAATTTTTAAATTTTTCAAAATTTTTAAATTTTTCAAAATTTTTAAATTTTTCAAAATTTTTAAATTTTTTCAAAAATTTTTAAATTTTTCAAAATTTTTAAATTTTTCAAAATTTTTAAATTTTTCAAAATTTTTTAAATTTTTCAAAATTTTTAAATTTTTCAAAATTTTTAAAATTTTTCAAAATTTTTTAAATTTTTCAAAATTTTTAAATTTTTCAAAATTTTTAAATTTTTCAAAATTTTTAAATTTTTCAAAATTTTTAAATTTTTCAAAATTTTTAAATTTTTCAAAATTTTTAAATTTTTCAAAATTTTTAAATTTTTCAAAATTTTTAAATTTTTCAAAATTTTTAAATTTTTCAAAATTTTTAAATTTTTCAAAATTTTTAAATTTTTCAAAATTTTTAAATTTTTCAAAATTTTTAAAATTTTTCAAAATTTTTTAAATTTTTCAAAATTTTTAAATTTTTCAAAATTTTTAAATTTTTCAAAATTTTTAAATTTTTCAAAATTTTTAAATTTTTCAAAATTTTTAAATTTTTCAAAATTTTTAAAATTTTTCAAAATTTTTAAAATTTTTCAAAATTTTTAAATTTTTCAAAATTTTTAAATTTTTCAAAATTTTTAAATTTTTCAAAATTTTTAAATTTTTCAAAATTTTTAAATTTTTCAAAATTTTTAAATTTTTCAAAATTTTTAAATTTTTCAAAATTTTTAAATTTTTCAAAATTTTTAAATTTTTCAAAATTTTTAAAATTTTCAAAATTTTTAAATTTTTCAAAATTTTTAAATTTTTCAAAATTTTTAAATTTTTCAAAATTTTTAAATTTTTCAAAATTTTTAAATTTTTCAAAATTTTTAAATTTTTCAAAATTTTTAAATTTTTCAAAATTTTTAAATTTTTTCAAAATTTTTAAATTTTTCAAAATTTTTAAAATTTTTCAAAATTTTTAAATTTTTTCAAAATTTTTAAATTTTTCAAAATTTTTTAAATTTTTCAAAATTTTTAAATTTTTCAAAATTTTTAAATTTTTCAAAATTTTTAAATTTTTCAAAATTTTTAAATTTTTCAAAATTTTTAAATTTTTCAAAATTTTTAAATTTTTTCAAAATTTTTAAATTTTTCAAAATTTTTAAATTTTTCAAAATTTTTAAATTTTTCAAAATTTTTAAATTTTTCAAAATTTTTAAATTTTTCAAAATTTTTAAATTTTTTCAAAATTTTTAAATTTTTCAAAATTTTTAAATTTTTCAAAATTTTTTAAATTTTTCAAAATTTTTAAATTTTTCAAAATTTTTAAATTTTTCAAAATTTTTAAATTTTTCAAAATTTTTAAATTTTTCAAAATTTTTAAATTTTTCAAAATTTTTAAATTTTTTCAAAATTTTTAAATTTTTTCAAAATTTTTTAAATTTTTTCAAAATTTTTTAAATTTTTCAAAATTTTTTAAATTTTTCAAAATTTTTAAATTTTTCAAAATTTTTAAATTTTTCAAATTTTTTAAATTTTTCAAAATTTTTTAAATTTTTTCAAAATTTTTAAATTTTTTCAAAATTTTTAAATTTTTCAAAATTTTTTAAATTTTTCAAAATTTTTAAATTTTTCAAAATTTTTAAATTTTTCAAAATTTTTAAATTTTTCAAAATTTTTAAATTTTTTCAAAATTTTTTTAAATTTTTTCAAAATTTTTAAATTTTTTTAAATTTTTAAATTTTTCGTCTTTAAAATTTTTAAATTATTCAGAAATTTTTTAAATTTTTTTAAAATTTTTAAATTTTTCAAAATTTTTAAATTTTTCAAAATTTTTAAATTTTTTCAAAATTTTAAATTTTTCTCAAAATTTTAAATTTTTCAAAATTTTAAATTTTTCAAAATTTTTAAATTTCAAATTCTTGGGGAATTTTTCAAAATTTTTAAATTTTTCAAAATTTTTAAATTTTTTCAAAATTTTAAATTTTTTCAAAATTTTTAAATTTTTTCAAAATTTTTAAATTTTTTCAAAATTTTAAATTTTTCAAAATTTTAAATTTTTCAAAATTTTTAAATTTTTCAAAATTTTTAAATTTTTTCAAAAATTTTTAAACTTTTTCAAAATTTTGTAAATTTTTCAAAATTTTTAAATTTTTCAAAATTTTTAAATTTTTCAAAATTTTTTAAAGTTTTTCAAAATTTTTAAATTTTTCAAAATTTTTAAATTTTTCAAAATTTTTAAATTTTTCAAAATTTTTAAATTTTTCAAATTTTAGAATCTTTCCAAATTTTTCAAAATTTTTAAATTTTTTTAAAATTTTTAAATTTTTTCTAAATTTTTGAATTTTTCAAAATTTTTAAATAAAATTTTAATTTTTCTTAAAATTTTTAAATTTTTCAAAATTTAAATTTTTCAAAATTTTTAAATTTTCCAAAATTTTTAAATTTTCTCCAAAATTTTTAAATTTGTTCAAAATTTTTTAAATTTTTTTAAAATTTTTAAATTTTTTCAAAATTTTTAAATTTTTTTAAAATTTTTAAATTTTTCAAAATTTTTAAATTTTTCAAAATTTTAAATTTTTTCTTTAAAATTTTTAAATTTTAGTCTTTTTAAAATTTTTAAATTTTTCAAAATTTTTAAATTTTTGAAAATTTTTAAATTTTTCAAAATTTTTTAAATTTTTTGAAAGGTTTTAAACTTTTTCAAAATTTTTAAATTTTTCCAAAATCTTTAAATTTTTTCGTAATTTTTAAATTTTTCTTTTAAAATTTTTAAATTTTTTTAAAATTTTTAAATTTTTCAAAATTTTTAAATTTTTTCAGAATTTTTAAATTTTTGAAAATTTTTTGAAGTTTTTCAAAATTAAATTTTTAAATTTTTCAAAATTTTTAAAATTTTTCAAAATTTTTAAATTTTTTTTTCAAAATTTTTAGAATTTTCTCGTAATTTTTAAATTTTTCAAAATTTTTAAATTTTTTTAAAATTTTAATTTTCAAAATTTTTTTTTTCAAATTTTTTAAATTTTTCAAAATTTTTAAATTTTTTCGAAAATTTTTAAATTTTTCTTAAAATTCTTTAAATTTTTCAAAATTTTTTAAATTTTTCAAAATTTTTTAATTTTTTTCAAAATTTTTCTAAAATTTTCAAAATTTTTAAATTTTTTTAAAAATTTTTAAATTTTTCAAAATTTTTAAACTTTTTTTCTAAATTTTTAAATTTTTCAGAATTTTTTAAATTTTTTTTCAAAATTTTTAAATTTTTTCAAAATTTTTAAATTTTTTTCAAAATTTTTAAATTTTTCAAAATTTTTTAAATTTTTCAAAATTTTAAATTTTTCAAAATTTTTAAATTTTTGAAAATTTTGTTTTCATATCTTAAATTTTTTCAAAATTTTTAAATTTTTTCGAAAATTTTTAAATGTATTTTAAATTTTTCAAAAATTTTTAAATTTTTTCAAAATTTTTAAATTTTTTCAAAATTTTTAAAATTTAAATTTTTAAGACTAAATTTTTAAATTTTTCAAATTTTTTTAAATTTTTCAAAATTTTTATAAATTTTTCAAATTTTTTTAATTTTTCAAAATTTTTAAATTTTTCAAAATTTTTAAATTTTTTCAAAATTTTTAAATTAAATTTTCAAAATTAAAATTTAAATTTTTCAAAATTTTTAAATTTTTCAAAATTTTTAAATTTTTTTAAAATTTTTTTGAATTTTTCAAAAAGTTTTAAATTTTTCAATTTTTAAAGTTTTCAAAATTTAAATTTTTCTAAAATTTTTAAATTTTTCAAAATTTTTTAAATTTTTCTTGTACTTTTAAAATTTTTCAAAATTTTTAAATTTTTCAAAATTTTTAAATTTTTCAAAATTTTTAAATTTTTCTCAAAATTTTTAAATTTTTCAAAATTTTTAAATTTTTTCAAAGTTTTTAAATTTTTCAAAATTTTTAAATTTTTCAAAATTTTTGTAGAATTTTTCAAAATTTTTAAATTTTTCAAAATTTTTAAATTTTTTCGAAATTTTTAAATTTTTCAAAATTTTTAAATTTTTTCAAAATTTTTAAATTTTTCAAAATTTTGAATTTTTCAAATTTAATTTCAAAATTTTTAAATTTTTCGTTTTAATTTAAAATTTTTAAATTTCTTTTCAAATTTTTTAAATTTTTTCAAAATTTTTAAATTTCTTCAAAATTTTTTAAATTTTTTTCAAATTTTTTTGAATTTTTCAAAATTTTTAAATTTTTCAATTTTAATGTTTTAAATTTTTGAAAAGTCTTTAAATTTTTCTTAAAATTTTAAATTTTTCAAAATTTTTAAATTTTTCAAAATTTTTAAATTTTATCAAAATTTTTAAATTTTTCAAATGCATGCCAGAAAATTTTTAAATTTTTTCAAAATTTTTAAATTTTTCAAAATTTTTAAATTTTTCGTAATTTTTAAATTTTATTCTTTAAATTTTTGTATTTTAAATTTTTCAAAATTTTTAAATTTTTCAAAATTTTTAAATTTTTTCAAAATTTTTGAATTTTTCAAAATTTTAAATTTTTCAAAATTTTTAAATTTTTCAAAATTTTTAAATTTTTCATTAAATTTTTCAAAATTCTTTTTTTCAAAATTTTTAAATTTTTCAAAATTTTTAAATTTTTTTAAAATTTTTTAAATTTTTTCAAAATTTTTAAATTTTTTAAAAATTTTTAAATTTTTCAAAATTTTTAAAATTTTTCAAAATTTTTAAATTTTTCAAAATTTTTAAATTTTTTCAAAATTTTTAAATTTTTTCAAAATTTTTAAATTTTTCAAAATTTTTAAATTTTTCAAAATTTTTAAATTTTTTCAAAATTTTTAAATTTTTCAAAATTTTTAAATTTTTTCAAAATTTTTAAATTTTTCAAAATTTTTAAATTTTTCAAAATTTTTAAATTTTTCAAAATTTTTAAATTTTTCAAAATTTTTAAATTTTTCAAAATTTTTAAATTTTTCAAAATTTTTAAATTTTTCAAAATTTTTAAATTTTTCAACATTTTAAATTTTTCAAAATTTTTAAATTTTTCAAAATTTTTAAATTTTTTCAAAATTTTTAAATTTTTCAAAATTTTTAAATTTTTCAAAATTTTTTAAATTTTTCAAAATTTTTAAATTTTTCAAAATTTTTAAATTTTTTCAAAATTTTTAAATTTTTCAAAATTTTTAAATTTTTTCAAAATTTTTAAATTTTTCAAAATTTTTAAATTTTTCAAAATTTTTAAATTTTTTCAAAATTTTTTAAATTTTTCAAAATTTTTAAATTTTTCAAAATTTTTAAATTTTTCAAAATTTTTTAAATTTTTCAAAATTTTTAAATTTTTCAAAATTTTTAAATTTTTTCAAAATTTTTAAATTTTTTCAAAATTTTAAATTTTTTCAAAATTTTTAAATTTTTTTCAAAATTTTTAAATTTTTCAAAATTTTTAAATTTTTTCAAAATTTTTAAATTTTTCAAAATTTTTAAATTTTTTCAAAATTTTTAAATTTTTCAAAATTTTTAAATTTTTCAAAATTTTTAAATTTTTCAAAATTTTTAAATTTTTTCAAAATTTTTAAATTTTTTCAAAATTTTTTTCAAAATTTTTAAATTTTTCAAAATTTTTAAATTTTTCAAAATTTTTAAATTTTTTCAAAATTTTTAAATTTTTCAAAATTTTTAAATTTTTTCAACATTTTTAAATTTTTTCAAAATTTTTAAATTTTTTAAAATTTTTAAATTTTTCAAAATTTTTAAATTTTTCAAAATTTTTAAATTTTTTCAAAATTTTTAAATTTTTCAAAATTTTTAAATTTTTTCAAAATTTTTAAATTTTTCAAAATTTTTAAATTTTTCAAAATTTTTTAAAATTTTTCAAAATTTTTAAAATTTTTCAAAATTTTTAAATTTTTCAAAATTTTTAAATTTTTTCAAAATTTTTAAATTTTTTCAAAATTTTTAAATTTTTCAAAATTTTTAAATTTTTCAAAATTTTTAAATTTTTCAAAATTTTTAAATTTTTCAAAATTTTTAAATTTTTCAAAATTTTTAAATTTTTTCAAAATTTTTAAATTTTTCAAAATTTTTTAAATTTTTTCAAAATTTTTAAATTTTTTCAAAATTTTTAAATTTTTCAAAATTTTTAAATTTTTTCAAAATTTTTAAATTTTTCAAAATTTTTAAATTTTTTCAAAATTTTTAAATTTTTTCAAAATTTTTAAATTTTTCAAAATTTTTAAATTTTTTCAAAATTTTTAAATTTTTTCAAAATTTTTAAATTTTTCAAAATTTTTAAATTTTTCAAAATTTTTTAAATTTTTTCAAAATTTTTAAATTTTTTCAAAATTTTTAAATTTTTCAAAATTTTTAAATTTTTCAAAATTTTTAAATTTTTCAAAATTTTTAAATTTTTCAAAATACGATTTTAAGTATTCAAGTGCAGTTCTTATTTTCGTTGTAATACGATTCACCTGTTCAATGGTTCCGTGGCTTTCACGGAATCCAAATTGATGGGCTGGGATTATGTTGTGGTATCCCAGATGTAGATTAAGTCGGATCAGCAGGCATTTTTTGAATAGTTTCGAAATACATGAGAGTAGACTTATTGGTCTGTAAGATGAATGGACGGTGTGGTCCTTAGCAGGCTTTGGAATTATTATGATAATCGACCTGTTCCATCGTTGTGGAAAGTAACCAAGTTTGGTGATGGCATTAAATAGCTTGGTTATATAGCAAACTACAGAGTGTGGCAGCTGAATGATCATTTCCGGTGTTATAAGGTCGCAGCCGCCGGATTTTTTCGAAAATTTTTTCAAAATTTTTAAATTTTTTCAAAATTTTTAAATTTTTTCAAAATTTTTAAATTTTTTCAAAATTTTTAAATTTTTCAAAATTTTTAAATTTTCATTTTTAAATTTTTCAAAATTTTTCAAATTTTTCAAAATTTTTTAAATTTTTCAAAAATTTTTCAAATTTTTAAATTTTTCAAAATTTTTAAATTTTTTCAAAATTTTTAAATTTTTTCAAAATTTTTAAATTTTTTAAAATTTTTAAATTTTTAAAAATTTTTAAATTTGTCAAGGTGTACTCCTAGGTACACTACCTCATCTGCTTTCGTGAGTGGTATGTTGTTCAACAAGAGCAGTGGGCAGTCTTGTCTGTTTAGCGTAAACGTCACGTGCTTGCATTTTTGCTCGTTTACTTTTATTTGCCAGTCAGAGATTCACTTCTCAATGTCGATGAGGTGCATTGCCAGCTGTGCTGTAGCTTGGATAGGGGACCATGAACCATGCTAACGATAGCTGTATCGTCAGCAAATGTGGATACCGTTAATCGACTATTTGTAGGGATGTCGGCTGTATAGATGAGGTATAAGGTATGCCCAAGAACGCTGCCTTGGGGGACTCCCGCCTCAATTGTGTGATCAGTGGAAGTGGCAGTGTTGCACCGCACTGCAAACTTTCTGTCATAGAGGTAAGACTTTAGAAGTTTGTGTGTGCTTTCGGGTAGGACTGTTTTAATTTTAAACATTAAGCCGTCGAGCCAGACTCCGTCGAATGATTGGGATACGTCTAAAAATACAAATGTACAGTATTCGCGATGTTCAAATGCAGTTCTTATTTTCGTTGTATTACGATTCACCTGTTCAATGGTTC
>JAEIGL010000034.1:0-151043 GCA_018903715.1 Zaprionus davidi
TAATATCGTTTCGTTTATTTCGATTTCTCTAAATATTACTAGAGAATTTTCAGTAAGCATAACTCCTTTTGCCGTAGATGTCAAGATTGATTTTCGCTGAGTTATTCAAGGCTCTGAATGGCAAAAGAAAAATATCGCCATGGTTCATTCTGCATCCAAACCTGAACCCACGAACTATCAAGATATTTATGAAAATGAACCTTTTATTTAGCATATCTGCCAATAGATGTTGCTATTGCAAGAATTTACGTTAATATGTGCACACATAGGGGCATACGAATCTTATCGAAGCTGCTGAAGGTTATTCTTCGGATTTGCCAAATGAAATACAATTCCTCTCAGTTATTTCCATAAATCCCATACCTTATGTATTTTCTTCACCGATTCTGGCTTTTCTCGTTCGCATGAGGGATAAGTGCTGGCTGTTTTTCTCCAATACTCATTTTCACATCAGCTTACTTGAATTGCGCCATCGGCTGCCTGCTATGGATTCTTCAAACTCGTCTAAAAGGGATTAATATAGCAACAAACCTTTCATATATTAACATTCAATGTAGATATTACTAGTGTAGATTTTTCTTTCATTTTCCACTATCAAGTTTAAAAAAAAATAGGGCAATAAGTTTATAATAGTGCATTTCTTCTTCATTAGTTTTTACTTTTCTTTTTAGTCTTACGCTTTCAACATTTTCTTTCTTTATTTTAATAGATCTAAGTTCCTAATATTTGAACCAGTGAATTGTATAATTAACTTAGCAATTCATATGGTGTGCAATAAAAGTCTCTTTCACTTATCCCGACAACATCCTTGGTACCAAGTTTATGTACGGTGTGTGTTGCTGTTTCTTTACAAGATAATAATATTTATGGCACCCATAATTATCAATTTACCGACAAGGAGCTGATCATATACATAATTTCTATATTTATATTTCTTTATGCATGATCAGTTAAGCACACTGCATTGGCCTAGTTGCCAAAGAAGGTTTTTTAAAAAACTTGATAAAAGTGAAGGAGACAAATTATTGAGCCTATTTTAAAAATATATTTTAAGAAAATGTTTTTTTTTCACATATAATATGAGTGCTTAAAAAATAAAAACCAAATTTAGTTCATTTGAGCACTTTTATTAAATTTAATTTTTAATTTTTAAGCACTCATTAATTTTTAGCTTTTAATTTTACTTTCTTGGTTTTAGTGTTTTTTTTAGTAAATTCAATTTCAATTTTTAAATATTCGAGAAGGATGTATGAATGCGTGTGTGTGATATGTGTATGTGTGATTGGTTATTTTTACATGATTTTATGTATGTATGTGTCTTGTGTGTATTATTTCATTTAATTAATTTTTCACGATTCACTTTCACTATTCTGCGCCCCAAAGGTGTCGATAAAATTCAAGATGAAAGATTAAAAATGAGCGGAACCTCCACCGCCAACAATGTATGTTTGTGTGTACTGGCTGCAACAACACAATTCTTTTATCCCACCAAGGGAAACAACCTGAGAATTGTGTAACGAATAATTATTATATGCACAGATTGCATATGAAATTTTATTGCTACTTACGATTGTTTAACGCAATGCCGCTTCACGGAGAGGTTATGTGTTTGTGTGGCGTGCTTGCACACCTCATGCTAAGTGCAGCGACACCATACACAAATATATGTGACTGACTAATATGTCAGAATTACAATATTCCTCTGATTAATGGGGCAGAGCGCACGAGATCGACTCAAACAAGTGCCGTCTTGTGCCAGTGGCTATGTTGAAAATAATTGGTGTGCCGCTAGGGTGCTCCTTAAGGCTATGCAGATAAGTGTCTAGAGAAAAACAAGGAAATTATTAGTATTAAGTATCTGCTGTAAACACAGTACTTACTTGGTATTAAAACCAGCAAAACACGCTAAACTTCCATGGATGACGCCATTCAAAAGTCGAGAACATAAGTTTTTCTCCCTTTGAAATATCTGGAGGCAGGTCACGTTGGCTTGGCGTCAGATCAGAAAAAGAGGTGAACCAACGGCTTAGATATGGCAAGGCTCAACTTTTTCTTCGATCGATATTATTGGTACGATAGTTTGTTGAAAAAGGGCTACGCTAGTCCCTAGAGACTTAATCAACACTGATATCGACATCTTAACGAGAGACCAGGGATGTACCACTAAGCATCTAACATATAGAGTACTCAAACAGCGAAAAGTAGCGGTCGAGTGGTTTTGGTATATTATGACCCCCCGTCGAAGTGTTATACGAAGTGTTATATGAGTGAGCATTTCAGCTCTCAGCAACAGTGATGCCAATATTTTTCTGAAAAAACAGGACAGATTGAAAAAAAAAGGATAAAAAAAGGCTGAAAATTTGGAAAAAAGGATGAAAAAACAGGACAGATTTCTTTTTTGCTAATTATTTATTTATATTACTTTTAATTCAATAGTTTTAAAGTTTCGTCAATCAGGCATTCGTCCTCAACGTTTGTTTCATACGTTGCCATGGTGCCAATCTTTATAGGTGGAGACTCTCCACTGTTGATCGGTATGAGGGACAGGAGCGTCGAAATAATTTCTTCACGTTGCTCACTATAGTATATTATAGCAACCCCTTAAAAAATGCAGTATTATTAAACAAATTTATTTGGCTTTATTGATCACTATTACTTACCTAGAAGCTTGGTTATGCTTATATCTATACACTCGTAGACCAAAAGACTGAACTTCGCATTTTCCAGGTCCTTCTTCAGATCTTCGTCAAAGTGTACAGCCAACACATTTTTTATTATGCTAGTGCACTTTGTTTTGTGTAGCCTTACATTTTTGGCGCCAAAATAAGTTTGGCATAATTCACCGAGGTGTGCCACCGGCTCAATAGCGCAATGCTGTGCTATAAACATAGCAATTGCAGCTTCCTGGCGACATACATCATCGGCCTTAACAGGCAAAAAGTTTATTTTATTAAGTTGAACACAGCAGTTAGTATTTTGCACGTGCTTTTTGGTCTCCATGTGCGCACGAATCTGGTCAATTTTTGCATTTATATTGCACTTGCAGTATTTGCAAAAACCTTTGTTTTTATCATTTTTGTCGGACGATAACCAATTTTTAAATTCTGGCTGGTCAAGCCAGATATCGCGAAACTTTTGTTTATAACTTAATTCTTTTGGCATTTTGGAAAAACACGAAATTGTTGCTTACGAAATTGTTTCCTTACGTACTTCGTATTCTTTAGGCATTTGGGCAAACTGGCAAAAATTGCCGATATTCATACGATTACACACATAATCGATAACATTTTGCTTAAAAGAGATGCCACATAGTTTGCAAACAAACAAAATTTGAAATTATACAAGATTATACAAATTAAATTTTAAAAATTGTAAAATTTAGTAAAAAGGACAGATTTCAGGACAAGAAAACTAAAAAAAGGACAGATTTCCCGGTTGGGGATGTTTGACATTTTTTCCGGATGAAGCAGTA
This sequence comes from Zaprionus davidi, assembly GCA_018903715.1. Lineage (NCBI taxonomy): Eukaryota > Metazoa > Arthropoda > Insecta > Diptera > Drosophilidae > Zaprionus > Zaprionus davidi. The sequence continues at coordinate 3,473 of JAEIGL010000034.1, forward strand.
AAAAACAGGACAGATCTGTCCCGAAAAGGGATGATTTGGCATCACTGCTCAGCAAACAGCGGCATCAAGTCAGTCGCACAACGACAACGAAACGATGAGCATGGGCATATTTCTTTGCGCTAGCCATCGTTTCGATGTATGTGTGCTATGTATGCACAAGCTCGTATATGAATAGATGCGTTGCTTGTGAAGTTTGGCAATAGGCAAATGCATCGGCCAGCGCGCTGGCCGTCTGAAATCAATTTTGTGTTTCGGCGTCGAGAGCCTAGAGACAGACACAGTGTCCAAAAATGGTTATCTTGCAGCGAAAATTTTAAAACTTTTGAAAACATGTGGCTTGTTCTATGAGGATAATTTTATTTAGTAATTACATATTTATGTATTCAACATTTTTTATTTTAATTCATAAATTTTGTCAATATTGGTAAACTCATAAACTCATATACAAAAAAAATTATAATTGTCACCACTTTTTTTTATATTATAATTTTGCTCTACAAAATATAATATAATTATGAATTTTCACATCATGTTCTCAAAAATTAAATATAAATACACATGTTTTCTGATGCTAAAATATTGCCGCCAAATAACCATTTTGGTTCACTGTAATTCGGTCTCTTAGCTCTCGATGACAAAGACAAAAATAAACACACAGTTGATTTCACGCTGGCCAGGCCCGTAGCTAAAAGTGTGCAGGGTGTGCGGTACAACAAGGGCTCTCAACAGTCAGGGGCTCACGGATACCAAACATAAAAATGTTATTAATGCGGATATATTTGTAAAATTTAATTCCTTTGGTAAACACAAATATATTTATTAATTAATGTAATTTAAGTAGGAGTCCCTGATAAGTATTGCACAGGGGCCGTAAAACCCTCACTACGGCCCTGTGCCTCAGTGTCTAGGCTCTCGACGCCGAAACACAAAATTGACTTCAGGCTGCCAGCGCGCTGGCCGAAGCATTTGCCTATTGCCAAACTTCACTAGCAACGCATACATTCATACGCGGGCCGTGCATACATACACGCACACATGGAAACGATCGCACAGCGCAAAGAAGTAAGCGCATGCTTATCGTTCCGCTGTCGTTGTGCGACTGACTTGATGCCGCTGTTTGCTGTTTCTGGATTGCTCACCAAAGAGAGCTGAACGCTCACTCATATAACACTTCGTATAACACTTCGCCGGGGGGTCATAATCCACCAAAACCGCTACTTTTCGCTGTTTGAGTACTCTATATGTTAGATGCTTAGTGGATGTACACTACATACGCGTCATCGCGATGATAAAACAAACTGTTCTTATTTTTTTTTCCTTTGTTTCTCCGTTTGCCTTGCACCTCTTAGAATCACTTTTCGTTGCTGTACTGATTTTTCACTTATATACAACCAAACGTTTTTGTGTATCGTTATACATACATATGTATGTATTTCGCAAAGCTCTCTATGTATTTGTGTTCAATAAATACATATATTTAAATAAGAAAATTCACTTTTATTTATTTTAATTATTCTTATTTGCACAATTAAACTATTTCACCACTTGGCCGAAAATGTGACTGGGCCCATAACCTATTGAATTTAATATAATTAAATACGTTTAAGTATATTATAAGCCAGCCCATCAACTAAATAGCGAAACACTTTTATTGTTGTTTGTCTGTTCAATAATTATTTTATTTAAGCAACCGATAGAACCAACCTGCACTATCTCGTTGACTGCATGCGAATAGAACGATTACTCTATAACATGCATGTGAATGGTAAACAATGCCATGTGAATGTCAAACAATGACATGGTCCTCTTAATTCCATCACTCTTCACATACACACAACTTTGCATAAATGTGACTTTTGTATTTTCAACAGTTTTATTCATGTTTTTGTTTTTTGTTCAAATCTACTGACAGCGGACGAGTTGCAGAACCAGTATGGAGTCCACAAAGTATTATCTTCGGCATATTATACTTTTGTGTTCAATGTTAGGTCCACGTGGGTAGAAAGAAATGTTAGGAAAAGGATATGGAAATATATAATAAATGTTTAGCATATAAATTAATTGCTAATTTGCCTTTCTTTTTGTGTAGGGAGATAGGGTGGCCTTAGTCTTAGTTCGCCAGGAACGGACCCGCCGCATCACATGGCTGGGTGGCTGGGCGGTGACTTGGCTGTCACCAATGTCTGTTGGCTGTTGTTGTAGTGTATTTGTCCCCCGTAGAGTAGTTTGTGCCTGTAAACAATACGAACTCTACAGTCAGGTGCAGACTGTATAAGGCCATGGATTATCATAGTATACCAATATATATAGGTGTGCATTTCTAGCGCGTACCAAATTTCATTACATGTGATTCTTCTTGATTTTTTTGCACGATCTAAGAATGCATAGTGCATCTTGTCGCTCTGTCTAATATCTCACCATTTCCAACGACCGCAAGAGTTGTTCGGTGGCTGAGTGGACTATGTTCCGGACTGTAAGGCCAATACTGTTGAGCGTGTTCCGGGGTTCGATTGCTGCCGCGATCGGCATGTAAAATTCTTTTGTATTTAATTATTTTTCATTAAATAAATTAAAAGCTCCAAAACATTAAATAGCGGCGCGGCGGTAGGCGATTTTTAAGTTTTTGTTACACAATATACATAATTAGAACTTAGTTTTCTTTCGTTGGTACACAACAGTAACAATAATGTGTGTTGAAGTGGGATGCCAATACATACATGTGGATATGCAGACATGTATGTACGGGCGTCCCACTTGCACTTTCATAATTTTATAAGGGCTTATGATCGCTGTTATGTTCTAGCATTCTAATTGCTCAATATTTGAGTGCAAAACAAAATAGGAAACATCCAATAAATTATGAATGCATATGTTTTCAGACGTTTAAAGTTTTTGCCACCAAATAACTATTTCTGCCCACTGTGTTTCAGTCTCTTGGCTCTCGACAACAGAAAATTGACTTCAGGCTGCCAGCGCGCTGGCCGAAGTATTTGCCTGTTGTCAAGCTTCAGAAGCAACGCATGGAAACGACAGCAGAGCGCAAAGAAATACAACCGTGCTCATCGTTCCGCTGTCGTTGTGCGAATGACTTGATGCCGGTGTTTGCTGTTTCTAGATTGCTCATCAAAGAGAGCCGAACGCTCTCGTGAAACACTTCGGGCCGGGGGGTCATAATAAACCGAAGACCACTCTGCCGCTACTTTTCACTGTTTGAATACTCTATTTATTTGATGATTAGTGATTATACCTATTGTAAATATCACATATCAGCTCAGTCAATGCGTTATCTAACAGTTTTTTCTTTTCTGAGGACGGAGCGTAGGTATTTGTTGTAAAAGGCACAATTGAATGTGATTTCTGTGGGATATCGTCAAAGTGAATTCCATGGGGCAGCCTTTTTAAGTGGTGAAACAAATTTGATGTTTTGCCACTTGTTTTATACACTCTTGCACAATAAATGCACTTGGCAGACTGACCATCGTTGGACTGATCGATGTGACCCCCTGCTTTTGATTTGCCAACTTTTATTTTTTTCGCAAAATGCGATTTATCCACTTCTTTCTCCTTACCTGTAATTAAAACAAAAAGTTAATATCTATGCAAAGCGATATATAAGTTATAAATGCCACTTACCCTTGACAATTGCACTTCCAACAAATTTACCAGTGTTGTTTATTTCTGAAACGCCACCAACACCACTTTTTACCAACGCGTGGGTTTTGCGCCCAAATTAAGAAAATGTGGTGATAACACTATCGTCCACTATCGAAATCAAATATTCGATAGTGACTTGAGAAATAATTATTCAATATATCGATACTATCGTGAGTGGTCGCCCCAGCTCTACCAGTTTCATTAAGTTAATACAAAATACAAAATAAATATTTAATTTACGCGAAGACGAAATAGTCTCGTAATATAGAGCAACTTTTTTTTATGTGTTAACAACAACAATACATCTATTGTACGCCTTGGAATAAAACAGAATAGTTTTATGTATGTTTGTATATTGTATGCGTTAACATGTATACATGTACATATGTACATATATAGTGTCCTATATATACATGCACATTTAAGTGAACTATTCTATTTTTTGCAGCGAAAGTCGTGCTTTAGTATGAATACATACATACATATATGTTATTGCATTTATACTCGCATGCATATGTCTGAACCTGTAAATGAAAATTTTGAGTGTGAATAGAAAAACATCAATGTTATGTGTATAGATATGTATTTATAATTATGATTCTAAACTAAGACTAATTGATTTCTTTTCAAAGGGTAGACAATGGGAAACTGCCTTAAGATCAACAGTCCCGACGATATCTCTTTGTTGCGAGGTAGCGATAGCAATAATCCACTGGACAGTGGCCCGTTGCCGATATACCAGGCAAGTACTAATAATATCAATAAGATCAGATTACAGTCTCACATGTAACATTTCGTATAGCGTGAGCCGCAGTATTATCCAACTTCAACGGTTAATACCGTTAATACGTCAACTACCAATCGAATGTCAGAGGAAAGCCAGATTCGAATAGCCAAGCGCATTGGACTCGTGCAGCACTTGCCCATCGGAACCTACGACGGCAATTTGAAAAAGGCACGTGAGTGCGTCATTTGCATGATCGAGTTTTGTGTCGACGAGGCGGTACGCTATCTGCCGTGCATGCACATCTACCACGTTAACTGCATAGACGACTGGCTGATGCGCAGCCTCACCTGTCCAAGTTGCCTGGAGCCTGTCGACGCTGCGCTATTAACCAGCTATGAAACCACATAGCAATTACGAATGAATACATCGCATTTGTATTATCTCTGATTTAAATTTTTAAATTGACATTTATTGGTACGGTCTACTAAGCAGTCTGTTAGAAGACATCCATGCAAGCAAAAAAAATTATTAATTGGTGTACATATAATTCAGCAATAGAATTAGAATTTTATTTAAAATGGCTTTGATAAGACTAATCATACTATTAAACTATAATATACCCAATACAATACCGACTTTGTACTTTACTATTTCCACTAAAACACATTCTTTAATAGTTAATTAACCAATTTGGGTCTTAGTCTTCGCTGATTTGTTCAATACCATGGTCAGTTTATCGAAAGAACTTATCATATTAGTATCTGTTATACTTACACATTAGACCATATATCATTTTATCAAATCATTTAAATTAGTCAAACCCGATTATGATTTTGGTAGGTCATTCTTATAATACAATGATACCTCTTGAAATGACCTAGAAGTTTTATGTCTAGTTCACAAAAATATTTTATAAGTAAATATTTTATAATAGCTGAGATCTGTTTGTTCACACCGACAGACCTGGCTCAATCGCTCGTCTAGTGATCCTAAGTAAGAATATATATACTTTATATATACTCTATTATTAATAATCGAAGGGCGAAGGGTATACAAATTTCGAATACTCTCAATGGATAATAGCTCTAAAACAGATGGAAATGGCTAGTTCGTTTCGCTTGTTGATGGTCATGTAGACTGTATATACTCATTACTCCATTGTTTAAAAACATATACACACATACAGGGTCCGCCACTTAACTTTTTTTTTTGTAAAACAGTGCGCACAAGATCGATCGTAACGTCGTCTTGCTGGAACCAAATGTTATCCAAGTCCTCCTCTTCGATTTCCGGGAAGAACCAATCCGTTAACATGGCGCGGTAGCGTTCGCCATTGACCGTAACGACGGCTTCTGCCGCATTTTCGCCTCACGCACACTCTCGGCCACAGCAGCGATATTGCGGGCAGTACGCACTTTTTTTGGTTTCTCACGCGTTGGTTTATCAATAATTGTGCCGGTTTCTCTCAATTTTTTCAAAAGAAAGCGCACATACGGAGCGGACGGTGCTTTGTTACGGCTCATTTCCGTGCGTAATTTTCGCACACATTCTGCAACATTACCATAATTATATTTTAAAGCGTTCCTCAATCGTATACACAACCATTTTCGTTCAGCGGAAGGATAAAACTAACTTTCTGTCAAATCAGATGTAACATCAGTGTTACCACACTCAAAATAACCACTAGTTCAAAAAAAATGTTAGATGGCGGACCCTGTATATCTAGAAACATCGATGCATCGATGCTTTTTAAATGTTCAAAAACATCGATATTTTATTTTCGGCAATCGATGCTTTTTGAATGACCACTCAATGAGAAGATTCGCACAAGGTACGTATTAAACTTGTTTTGCATATAATTTTTATTTAAAGCTTCATTTGCATTCATAAGACCACTAAGCATCGAACATATAGAGTACTCAAACAGCGGAAACTACTCATTGGATGCACTGACTGGGACCCCTGAACACGAAGTGTTTCACAAGTGAGCGATCGGATCTCTTTGTTAGAAACCGACAAAAGCGCACAGCGACATCAAGTCAGTCGCACAACGACAGCAGAACGATGAACACGGGTGCATTTCCTTGCGCTCTGCGATCGTTTCAATGTGTGCGTATATAAATGTATGCGTTGCTTGTGAAGTTTGGTAAAAGGCATATGCTTCGGCAAAAATGATTATCTTGCGGCGAAACTTTTATAGCTTCGAAAATACAATATGTGGCTCGATTTATGGCATAATTTTATTTAGTAAATACATATGATGTATTCCGAATTTTTTAATTTTGGCTGATAAATTTTGTCAAATTTAGTACAAACCTAAACAAAAAAAAATTATAGTTGTTGCACAACTTTTTTTCAATATAATAAATTTGATATAAAAATTAGAATAGAAATATGAATATTTAATCTATCTACTCAATAAATTATAAATGCACATGTTTTCAGATGATAAAAGTTATTGCCGCCATATAACTTTTGCCCACTGTGTCTCAGTCTCAGTCTTCAGGCTGCCAGCGCGCTGGTGGAAGCATTTGCCTGTTGTCAAACTTCACAAGCAACGCATACATTCATATGCTAATTTGTGCATGCATATACGCACACATTGAAACGATCGCACAGCGGGTCTCGACGTCGAAACAAAAAATTCACGTCAGGCTGCCAGCGCGGTGGCCGAAGCATTTGTCTGTTGTCAAATTTCACAAGCAACGCATACATATGGTACGCATGCATATGGTACACGCACACATAGAAACGATCGCACAGAGCAAAGAATTACGCGCATGCTTATCGTTCTGCTGTCGTTGTGCGACTGAAGCAGTTTTGATGCTATGCACTGTTTGTACTGAGAGCCGAACAGCGAGCTGCCCCGGGCGAGCGTACAGCCGAAGTCTGCTTCTGTTCTTCTTCTTCTCTGGGACAGCAGCAGGTCCGAAAAATGAACCTCAAACTGCGACAGAGCTGTTTGATGTCTTTATGTATTCATTGCATAGTTCTACTATAGATCGTTGGCGGAAAATATCGATTACAGTCACAGTTTAACAATAAATTTATTGATGCTATAAAATAGCCAGAATTTCCGCTAGCCGCTAGATTGCATTTTTTCCCGCAGTTCCGCAGTGAAAAACGCCAGAACTGACGGGAAAATAGCTAAATTGTCAACACTGCTCCGCAGTGCATCAAATGAGTAGATTCCGCTGTTTGAGTACTCTATATGTTCGATGCTTAGTGATAAGACGAATCGTCTTATCTTGTCGATATCTATAAGAATCAATCGGCAGATATTGGCGTCCCGGAAACTTCACTCGTGTAACTCACTGTTAATTTCAGCTAAGAATTTGTATGGGAAATCGCGACTTGTTTACTAAACTAAACCGAAAACGGAAAATTTTTATTAATTATTTTCGTCTTATCTTTTCAAGATCTGTAAGAATTTATCGTCAGATCTTGGGGCCTCGGAAACTGCAGTCTCCCCAAAATATATAAATAAAAAAACGATTTTCATTCGATAAACAGCTTGAAAACGTTTCGATAGCAAACATTGTTTAATGAAAATGCGATAAAGATTAAGCATTAAATTTTATAGTACTGTTTTCAACAAAAATATATATTTACACAATGTTAAAGCCTTTATAAAAGAAAACAAACAAAATATAGTCTAAACGTGGCATCGATTTAAAATAAGTGAATAAGTGACTCAATTGAACCGGTTTAAATACAACTCTGCATAAAAGTAAATATTTCAAGAAAAAAATAATTCTAATGTTAGCAAAGTAAAATATATAAAGAAAATAGTTTAGTCTTTTTATATAAAAATGAATTAAGTCTATTAGCAAATAATAGACATTAAATGTTTTAACAGTCAAGCATACAGTCGATTTTCTTGTAATACATCTGTACATTAATACATACATATGTATTTGGTACACCCAGGTATATTTACACATATGTATACATACATATTCAATAGATACGCATAGAGGCAATAACAGCAAATCTACACTCATTTAAATATTAAAAATTGTTATTGAAGTAATCAGAGTGAATAAAAATTTAAAATCGAGATATATGTTTGTTATAATGTGTACAATATTTGTAATGTACAGAGCAAGCTGTCATACATACATATGTATGTATGTACATATGCAAACATATTTAAGATTGTTTCTTTCAGACTGCCAATTCATGAAGCTATAACATGGATATTTTAAATGTTAAATCAAGGTAAGAATTTACAATTTATGCAAATATGCATATATTTTGGGAAAGTTGTCAAAACTTTGAGTTAATTATGCAGTAATGTTCTCTCTTCATTAAATATATTAATTTTATTACACTATTTGAAGATTAATACTATTGTACATTAAGTCGGGAAAGTAGATAGAAAGCAGATATATTATATATTAATCAATGCAATTAACTATGCAAGGAAGACTGGACAAATGTATTTTATAGGTACATATATTATTAGCAGACATCTCCATCCATATAGAGTTTAGAAATTCTGGTGCAGCATCAACAGTCAAGTCGAACTAGCCATGTCTGTCAGTCCGCTCCTCTGCTGCAACGACATCTATTCCCTCAGAAAGTAATATGCATATAAATTTGCTGTTCGATTGGAGTCATTTAATAAAATGGGAACAATATCATATTAAACAATATACCCATATATATATATATATATATAATTATGAATGTAAACTAAATAAACAATTTATATGTATAGGTATACACGGGCCGATTTGCTCGCGCTGCGATACGAGGAAAGCGCAAGACAAAGTCCTAATTGTGCAAATCGCATCGATCTGCATACATTAAACTTCTGGAAAATCAGCGGATATGTAAATAATTCAGGCGCTAATAATGTTAGCTATGGTGGCGCTACCTCCTCACCGGATAGGGAAAGGGACAGAGATCGAGATCGAGATAATTCAAGTTTGAGCAGTTCGAATAGTCTAATCAGCTCGCGGCGGGCCATTCGGAATCGAGAGAGAGCTCACAACTACTATCAACGCTTCAGTTCAATCGATCAGATGGGCGGAGAAGAGCCGGGCAGCTCTTCGCCAGCGAATGCGAATACACCATTGAAGTGCTCGAACCTCATTGATCATCGTAGTATTTCCTCGTCACACTTAATGCCTGCGTTTGCCAAACGTCGCTTTGTAATTGCAACTGGCGATGGATCAAGTGAATTGACAGAGCTAGAAAAGCCTGTAGAAGATGATCGTAAGGACAATTTTTATTCAATGCGATGTTCAATAAATGCATTAAGCTCGCCAATGCGCATTGCTGAACCGAACCTTGTATCGAATGAATGGGAGCGTAATAACTTAAAGGACATGGAACAATCAACGGCATCTTCGCCGACATATGTGTCCGGACGTCAGAGCGGCGAGCGACGTATCGGAAGTGGGCGCCTACTGCCCCGCAATGATAATTGGGAATTTAATAAGAATCAAGATACGAACAACAAACTGGATATTGATAAACTTCAAAATGGAAGTATTATAAATCAACAACGGCAACGCACATATAGCGGCAAACAACAAGGCGATAGAGTCTGCGCCACTAACATTAATAATGAGCATGTTCGTGAACCAATTGAGGTGAAGAGGAACAATGTTCAAGGCGACGGTCGTCGAATGGTAAATAAAGATAAGTTTAACTTTTCTGATACCTCGCATCAGAGTCGTGGCAGACGCGCTCCGCATAGTTATCACATGCATGACAGACACGAACCGGAATGGTTTAGTGCCGGACCAACATCACAACTAGAAACAATCGATTTGCATGGCTTTGACGACTCCGAAGAGGATGCGACTGTCTCGCCGCCAGCAGCGGATGAAGCCACCATATCAGCAATTTCAGCGGCGGTGGGTCAATCGAGAAGTAGCAGAGTCGACAGCCTGACTAAACTCAAGTTGCATGCTAACGAGAAGAATTCCAATGAACAGACTAACATGTGTCAACAACAAGGTCAACAAGATTCGAAATCAGAAGCTGAGTTCAATTTTGAAGTTTATCTCAATATGGATCCAATGGAGCATTCATTAATGGTGAGTGCACTGCAAATTCTAGACGAGCTGAGTTGTCCACATGGCAGGGTGGCTATAGAAGGTGCCCATTAACATGCAGGTCCTCGTCTCGTCTTCTATTCTATAGCCATTTTGGCTACGGTTTCTTTTATAATATCTGTGTCTGTCTATGATTTTATTCTGTTTTCATTATCCCCATTTTCACACCCTCTCTTGTTCGTCTATATTTTCTCAATGCCTTAGAGAATTCAATTCATTATGGCATGAACTATGATGTTATACATCATGTCCACTAAAAATTCAGACTGGCTTACGTTATTTAATAGACAGCTGAACGCTCACTGGTATAACACTTCGGGCCGGGGGTCATAATAAAGTGAAGACCACTCGGCCGCTACTTTTCGCTGTTTGTTTTTAAGTTTTAGGTACGCAATATATGTAATTAGAACTTAGTTTTCTTTCGTCAGTACACAACAGCAACTGCAGATCTATTTGTACATATGTTTGTATGTACATTCGTGCAATAATGTGTGTTGAAGTGGGACGGCAATACATACATGTGGATATGCAGACATGTATATACGGTCATCCCTCTCGCACATTCATAACTTTACAAGGGCTTATGATCTTTGTTTTTTTCTAGCATTCTAATTGCAAAATATTAAGATCAACACAAAATAGGAAACATCCAATTGGAATCTTACTGAACTTGCAAAGTCATAACAGACAAAATATGGAAAGAGTAACGGCATTAAAGAACGCATTAGTTCGCGTTTTTTTAATGATGATAAATAAAATCAAAATAGTAAACTTTATTTATAAATAATTGATATTATTTATAACTATTATAATTTGATTGTCTTTCATATTGCATAATAAATATGAAAACAAAATAATGAACTTTTTTTTTTTTTTTTTGAAATTTAATTAAATAATTTAATTTGTTGTAGCAAAGCTGCATTGTGAACCAATTCTGTTACCATACAATGCAAATAAAAAGTTTAAAATGCTGTGTGTCTGACGCTAGATTTGAACTTCGGTATGCTTCGGTATGTAAATTAGGTCTGCTTATATATGTATATATGTTTAATTCGTATCATATCTAACTTATTTATAGTCCGATTTAAATGAAATTTTCATATAACGCCCGTGGCAACGTATTTGTCATGTACGATATACAACTTTTGTTGTTGAGTTAATATTGTAGTTTTTAAATTGTTATTACTGATTTACAGAGGCGGAAGGGGCGTGCCCAAATTTTAAAAAAACTTTGAGACACTGCAATATATATATATATATATATATAGTTTATGGGGTCGGAGATGCCTCCTTCCTTCCGACAAACACAATAGACCATGAGTTTTTTAAAATCCATGGCCTAAACATACATTTAGATAACACTATTGTCTGCGATTTTTCGAAGTTTATTTGCGAATTTGCGAATTTTGCTTCTTGACGTTGCTTATATCGAATTCTTTAAACTTTCGCTGGTTCAATTTATCGATTGTTGTTCGTTTTGTAATTTACAGTTCTGTTCACACCATACTTTGGAAAAGTGCCCAGAAATGTTAGATTTGTGTCCGTTCGGCAAAAATCGTATTTTTTGAATTTTCAGCCAATGCAATGTTCACGACAAACTGCACGGCAACATTTTGGTATTTTTTCGAGTTGTGCTATATATTTTAATACTCGCTTACGTTATCGATATATTACGTCTTTTTTCTTCAAAATATTGTGAACGTGAGACTTTGAAACTCAAAATTAACTTATTAACGGGTTGATTGACTAACCTTGATTTTTGCACTTGACAGCAGTTTTTTCTTTGTTTTGGTACTTTATTTTAATAGTCGACCAGGTATAATCTTATTTTTTCAGTTCTTTTCCATTGCGGCAATGCTTTGGCTTCAGATTGGCTTATCTTTAAAAAAATCAATAATATCATTTGTATTGAATCGTCCACACAACATTGGTGACAGATTTATGTAAATCCAGCTTTTGCGGCATTTTGTTAGTTTATACACTAAAATTAACGTCTGAAGTAAGTATTAATGTTTAGTGGACATATGTTAGGGTTGAATGATCCCATTTCATTGCTTTCGTTGAGTAACTATAGACGAAAAAAGGTAGGCTTGCGCAGCACTGGTCTATTTTTGTTATCCCAACTTAATATGAATGCAGGACACGGTATACATGTGCTCATTTTTTAAATGATTACTTTCTTCTAGCAGGGCAACGACAGTAAAGCACAAAGTGATAATTCAGGAACATCGCGGTTCAGTCAATGGTTTGGAACCAAAGAGCCTGCTAACAACAACAAGCCGACGACGCAAGATTCGCAAGGTAAAAGACGAGTAATATATGTATATGAAAATCTATTTAAAGATGGTATAAAATATGGTCAAACTGTCTAACAGCATATTAAGTTTAAATATATGCATATATGTACATGTATATTCATAGTCATGGCGTGCACATTCCCATTTATTTAGCCATGTGCGCCTGGATATCAGCAAATCTAGCAGTTGGCAAATGTACATCGGGCTGAACAATGATGTTTTACTCTATAGGGAAATAATAGAGTTTGCAAGGCATTTCAAGACTTTAACCTTGAATCTAGTTCCAAGTTTTTCTTCCCTCACTCTTGGATATCGGCACACGAACTGATCTGACGCCACAAGCATAGCTTAATTCTTAGGTAAATCGGTGTGACCAACTACAACAACGATAAAAACGCATACAATAAAATACTTAATCTAAGTGCCGTGGCCTCTGTTAAATTAAGTTAGTTAATAAACAGAAAAAACATGAAATTTGTTTAGGGTGGAGCGGGAGCGCAATAAAATTCTCTCTTCATTGTTTTGAATTCGCCCCGTTTCGCTGTCGTAGTTAAGATAGGCTAAGCAATGAAGCACTCGTAAAATATTTGTTGAATCGAACTACTATTTTCGTTTTCGCCAATCTTACAGCCACCGCAGTTTTTCGGTTAATAATAATTATTTTGGTAAACTAATTTAAATTTTGATGGCGCCCCCGGGTGGACTGTAAAACTAAAAGGCATTGTGAAATTTAAAAGTGGCAGTGACACATAAAAAATAGAGCAAATAACAACAAGTGTATAGCAATTGCACAAATAAATTGGCTTCGGTTCGTGGGTGGATTATTAGCAAACTCGCGTCGGTCGCATTAAGTATATTTGTTTTCGTCGTTTATTGTATTATACAATAAAAAACATATACTTTCTCGTTTTCGTCCATTAAAATGGAACAAGAAAAGCCAAAAGTGAGTCGTCCGTCTATTGACGACCTTAGAAAAAGGCTACGAGTATATGTAAAGAGCATTCGCCGGGTAGAACAGCTTCTAGAAAATGGTGCTATACCACTAGACGTCTCCGAGCTTGAGTGCAGGCTTCAACTTTTGTCCGAAACTATTGTCAAGGCAGCCGGACTTCAAGAACATATTGAAAGCTTTGATGAAAACGATGAGTTTGGAGCCGAGTTGGAGGAATTGTCAATCACGACCAAAGCGAGAATTATGTCGCTTCTTTCAGCCGTGAAATCATCGAGCGAACCAAAAGAAAAGGTTTCGGCTCCGATGGCACCAACTCGAGCTCGACTCCTTAATTTGGCATTACCTAAATTTAGTGGCAATTATTCTGAGCTTAAGAATTTTATGTGATTATTCGAGACTCTTGTTCATAATGATAAGAGCCTTCCTGCTATCGAAAAGTTCAACCATCTGATCTCCTGTCTCTCTGGTGATGCCTTGGGAACGATTAAGGTATTCCAAGTCACCGAGAGCAGTTGCTCTGAAAAGGCTATGGAAAGCCTAAGAAGAGTCTACGATAACGAATGCCTTATCTTTATGAACAATATCTCATCATTGTTTAGTCTTCCTAAAACGAATCAGCAATCTGCATCCTCTCTTAGAAGCCTAATCGATACTGTGTCATCTATATATGGTTCATTGTTATCGATAGGCGATGACACTAAAATAGTGAATGCAATGCTGATTCATTTGGTATTAAATAGAGTAGATCATGTGCCCAAACAAAAATGGGAAGAAAAACTAGATTATGACAAATTACCTTTGTGGTCCGATTTTGAAAGGGTATTGAACCGTCGATACCAGCATCTAACTGCTGAAGAATCGACAAAGCCAAAATCGGAAAAAGTAGTTCCAAACAGGCAGCATAATCAAAGTTCCTTTGCCTGCTCTTCAACTAGCACTAATAAGACCTGCAGTTGCTGCAATTCAAATGACCATTTAATAGAAACTTGTAGTCCGTTCGCTCGTCTCTCCGTCATGCAGAAATTTGAGTTTGTAAAATCCGCATCGTTATGCATAAATTGTCTAATAAAGGGTCACACTGTTGTAAAATGCAAATCTAAAAAAAGTTTGTGGTCGCTCGCATCATCAATTATTGCATTCTATGCATGCATGCATCAGCGTTGGAAAGTGTAATTCTTGCAGCGTCGATTGTAAGCGTCCGAACAAAAAATGGAAATTACATTTTGGCCCGAGCACTTCTTGACTCTGGGTCACAAACTAACTTCGTAACTGAAGATTTAGCTTAACACTTACAGATGCGCAAAGAAGAGTCATGTATAAACTTGCTTGGTATTGGCGCAGCCAATTCTCAAGTCAAAAATAAAATACATACGGTGGTGAAATCGCGAATAATTGGTAGTGAGTTCTCGTTTGATTTTTGGGTAGTAAAATCAATTTCTGGGTATCACCCAGACCAGTCAGTCAACGTCAGCGACTGGAAAATCCCAAAGAACCTACCATTAGCTGACCCATACTTTTACAGACCTCAACGGATTGATATGTTAATTGGTGCAGAGTCCTTTTTCAAGTTGTTGTCCGTCGGTCAAGTATAGCAGGGTCCGGAGTATCCGATTCTGCAAAAAAGCCTTCTTGGCTGGGTTGTAGCTGGAAAATATGCTCCAAAGAGTCCAGCTCCCCAAGGTACCTCGTCAACATTAAGTTGCCAAGAAGAATTGCTTGTCTCGATAGATAACACACTGCAGAAGTTTTGGTCACTAGAGGAATTGCCATCTATTAGGAAAATATGGTCGCCAGAGCAACAGCTCTGTGAAGACCACTGCAGGAAGACTACTCAGATTTCGCTTTGGGTCTGATTTAAACGGCAGTCTAACTTCAAAGGTTTTAGGCAACTCGTTCGAGGTTGCAAAACGGCGTTTCTTGTCGCTCTAAAAAAGACTAACTCGTGACCAAGGCTTGAAGAAAATGTATCTCGAATTTATGGAAGAGTATCTCGCTTTACGTTATTCTCCACTACGTTATTTCCCATCAGTGCGTTCTGAGACCTGAGAGTACTTCAACAAAACTCCGTGTGGTCTTAACGACATTCTGTTGGTGGGGCCTACAATTCAAGAAGACTTGTATTCAACTCTTCTTCGCTTCAGGTTACATCGTTTCGCTTTGACAGTTGATGTCAAGAAGATGTACCGCCAAGTAATGGTGAATGAAGCTGATAGGCCATTCAAATTAATAGTAGGGAGACGAGATCCATCTGAATCCTTGAGATTATATAAGCTGAACACCATTACTTATGGTACTGGTCCAACACCTTTTCTGGCCATCAGGTGTTTAAAGAGGTTGAGTGATCTCACCCTAGAGCTTCTGAAGTTATTCGGTCCGACTTTTATGTCGATGACATGTTAACTGATGCTGCATGCATAGATGAACTTAAGGCAATTAAATGACTCAGGTTCTTCAAACAGCAGGTTTTGAATTGAGCAAGTGGTTTTCAATCTCACCAGAGGTCATTGCATCTGACAGCACAGTTAAACCGATAACTATCTCGGATTCAGATTCAATTAAGGCTCTAGGTATATCATGGACTCCTAGCAAAGATGCCTTAAAGTTCAAAATTGACACCTCAGTCATGGTTCTCCGAGCGACAAAATGGAGCATATTGTCGGTGACATCGAAGCTGTTTGACCCCCTCGGATTATTAAGCCGGAGTTATGGCTTAATAAGTTGGTCTGGGATGAGTCTATTCCACAGCGGTTGGAAACATCATGGAATAAATTGAAGGAAACATTGTCGAGAGTGTGTTCACCTCGATATGTGGTCACTAATCCGATGTCACCAATACAATTACAAAGTTTCGTTGTTGACTTCAAAGTCAAAAGTAGCACCGCTCAAGACGAAAAAACTGCCTAGACTTGAGCCGCTCACCTTCTAGCAGATCTTTGCCACAGAATAAAGCCATTATTGAAAATAAAAATATCGAACGAATCGTCTACTGGTCGGATTCAGAAGTTACTCTTCACTGGATCCGATCTCATCCTTCGTAGTTGGCGACGTTTCGAACAAAGTGGCTACATGGCGACATGTACCAACAAAACAAAACCCAGCAGCTGTAGTTTCAAGAGGTTGTGACAATTGATGACTTGAAGGAGTCAATCTGGTTTGGTGGACCTTCGTTTTTAAAGAACGAAGATGAAGACTGGCTCGTTAATCCGCACCTAGAGCTATCAAGGGAGATGGTGGAGCTGGAGAAGAGAAAAACAGCGGTTGGACTGGCCGCTGCCGTAGTTAAATCGGACCTAGTGGACGTCATCGAGGGATTCTCGTCTCACCTCAAACTGCTAAGGGTATTTGTTTATATGTTCCGTTTCATAGCTAAATGTAAAAATAGGAATGCCCAATTTGAAAGGATTCCGTCATCAACGGAATATAAAGAAGCCTTTTTGAAAATGATCGAAGTTGTTCCATGTCACGCATTTTATGATGACATTAAAAGAGTTCGTAAAGGATCCAAGCTTGGCCCTTGTCTTCAGCGATTAAATCCATTTATTCACGAAGAGAAGGGAACTTGGTGTACGTTTTCGTTGTTGAGAGTTGGGGGCGACTAGCAAATGCTCCTATATCGTATGATGCCAAGTTTCCATTGTTGTTGACTAAACGCTCTAAATTCGTACAGAGCTATGTCCGACATTTGCATCAAACCAATTTTCATGTTGGCCCACGAGCACTTGTAAGTATCCTTCGGGAGCGTATTTGGATTGTTAACGCTCAGGAGGTCTGCAGTCAGATAGTTCGTTCGTGCATTAGATGTTTCAAATGCAAACCGCGACTTCTGACTCAAATAATGGGGAATTTACCCGCAGACCGACTCTGTGCTCTCCGCCCTTTTGACATTTGTGGCGTTAATTTTCGTGGTCCTTATAAGTCCTACTTAGCTCTGTTCGTGTGTTTTGCGTCCAAGGCAGTTCATTTAGAAGTTGTTTCCGATCTTTCCACTGACTCCTTTTTGTTATGTTTTTAAAAGTTTGGTTGGTCGCCGAGGATGTCCGCAGATTGATCACTGCGACAACGCGACGAATTTCGTCGGAGCGAGTCGCCACTTCGACGATCTGCGATGGAAGATCGAAGAGCAAGCTGACGCAATTCGCGAATTCGAATCAAAAAGCGGATGCGACTTTGTGTTCACACCGCCTCGAGCACCACACATGGGAGGACTATGGGAGGCAGGTGTCAAAACTGCAAAGCACCTACTCCTATGAGCGGTGGGCAGCGCGCAGTTGACAGCGGAGGAGCTGCAAACAGTCATCGTCGGCGACGAGGCGGTGATGGACTCGCGGCCACTAGGACCAATCAGCCAGGACCCCAGCGTTGGAGAGGCCCTAACACCAGGGCACCTGCTGACAGGCGGGTCGCTACTCGCCCCACCAGCACTCCGGATCCCGGACCAGACGGGTCTCAATTGCTTGCGGCGATGGCGACTTGTCTTGTCACTCAGGCAACAGTTCTGGCAGCGTGAATATGTGCTGGGCCTTCAAATTTGGGGCAAGTGGCAGCAGCAGCAGCTCAACATCAAAGAGGGCACTCTCGTCGTCGTCGCACAAGACAATCTTCCTCTGCAACAGTGGCTCCTCGGCAGGATCTTGTCAACTCACGCAGGGCAGGACGGCATGGTCAGGGTCGTCGACCTTAGGACCAGCGAAGGGCGACTGTTCAGACGGGCCATTTACAAACTGGCTCCGTTACCGATTGTTTGAAGCCTTACAGGCCTTCAACAGAGCCGGTGTTAAATTAAGTTTGTTAATAAAAAGAAAAAACATGAAGGATAGTGTAAATTAGTTTAGGGCGGAGCGGGAGCGCAATAAATTTCTCTCTTCATTGGTTTGAATTCGCCCCGTTTCGCCGCCGTAGTTAAGATAGGCTAAGCAATGAAGCACTCGTAAAATATATGTTGAATCGAACGCACTACTTTTTTCGTTTTCGCAAAAATTACAGCCACCGCAGTTTTTCGGTTAATAATAATTATTTAGATAAACTAATCTAAATTTTCAGCCTCTATCGGTAGCCAACTTAACCGTTCCGCAACAGTTACATAAAGGACTAGAGATTTGAAAGTATCAAATGATCCGAGATATACTTTTAAAGATATAAGAACATTTAAATTGCAGTCAGCGCTAGTCTATGTACCTTGATTAAACTTGCTACATATATGTCTAGTAGAGAAGAAATCAGAATCAAGTATACGAAAGAGATTGAAGCAGAGATTGCAAGAGCATAAAACCTTTTAAACCTTTTATTAATTTATTAAATAATTACATATAGTAATATTGTTTATTGATGAATTCCCGTTTGATTTACAGAAATTCTTAGTGTTAAAGATCTTGAAGCTCAAATGACGAAAGTCTATTTGCACGTTGAATACGGAGGAAAGCCATGCAACAGCACTAAAGAGAATGTTGAACAGAAAACTGAGAAAATGCCCACCAGAGAAACAGAAGCTTTTCAAAAACTATTGGAACAGTTGGGCTCACAAAACTCTCAGCCAGCTGCTGACGAATCATACAATCATTCAATGACGAACTCGTCAAATATGTCGACTGTTCGAGTTGTACATCGAGCACCCCCCAATATGCTGCCACAACAACAACATGTAGGTCGAGTATTTCAGGAATTACAACCTAAGGAGGAGGATCTACAACAATCGATTAACCATCAACAACAGCATAACAAAGAGCATGATGTTCAAATAAATTTGCAGCAGCAAGCACCTCTTCTACAAAATCAATTACATCCCGCGTATGTGCAAGAAACAAACCTTTCTGCACATTTGTATTTGCATGACCGAAAACGAATGGAGGCTCAACATTTACTTCAGAGTAAGTATTATAACTTTGTTAATATCGCTGTAAATACCCAGAACTAGAAGTATTGCTATGGGTATTGATAAAATGCATGTATAGTCAAGCCAGACGATGCTTCTGACGCGCGCAGATACCAGACAGTGCGCAGTCCTTCTTCCGCTCAATGGATCGAGAGGCACTGTCGAGAAGAAGACGCGAATAAAATAATAGAAAGAGGAGCTACATATTTATATATGTATCTAGTAGTCTATTAGGTAAATATAGGATTGTTGCGATCCTTTCTTACTAATCGTAAACATGTGTGTACGTGCGATATTGTGCGATCGCTGCAAGAGACGATATCCTTGATACCTAATAGTTTTGCAGAAAGCATAGCAGTGTAGTGCAATACAGTGCCGTGCTGTAATACAATGCCAGTGCAACTACATGTTCATTGTAGTGCTTGAATAGTAGTGCTGATTTTCCATCCCATGAAAGGCATACCGAGGTAAAAATCTCTATTGTACTGATTCAATTACGACCCTATCAATTGTATACTGGTCTTATTGAGCACGTAAATTCAAAACAACCACACTCCCACGGATGCAGTTGCGCTTGGAGTGTTCGAGAGGACAAATACTAGGCAAGATCTTTGATCCTGATTGTACCAGGGAAGACTTTCGCATTGGAATGAACCACGAACTGTATGAGCTTTACGATACATTGACGAAATCCAGCGCATTACAATACAAAGAATGCGTTGACTCGGACATGTCGTACGAAGCTCCAGTGAAGGTGTTCGAGAGACGAGAGTCGATGTTGGGCGACGAAGGTGGACGACCGCGGCTTGGATGGAGTAGAACCTGGCTGCGCTTGGTATAACAAATTTGAGGCGGTGCCATCCAAGTAGAAGAAGAATTAAACACTTACTGGACTGACTATACTCTCTCTGACATTGTCGTGATTTTGAATGCTGTATAATAATTTTTTTTGTACATTCTAGGTGTTCTGCGTGGAGATATTTCTTTGGAAACTTTAGAAAAGGAACTAAATAATCCGAACGTTGCAGCTAAGTCGAGGGAGGTTATTGCAAATGTTCTATATGAATATTCAAATAACGGACGAAATGTAATACAACAAAAACTGAATTATTCGAATGGAATACACTATGCTATGAAAATGCATCCACTATATAGCAAAAATACAATTGATGGTATGTTCCTATTATTTTCAACTAGTTTCTGAATTATTTAAATTTGTTGTTTTTTTTTTATATTGTAGAAATGTTTACTCAGCACCAAGGAGGCATTGGTCAGCAAGCCGCTGTACAACTTAGGCACACTATATCGCCGACGCCTTTGGCTTTTACCCCTACGTCCGTGTTAAGAAAGATGACAGCAGATAAAGAAAGCACTTCGAGCAATACGATTTTTAATACTCAGAATCCGCAGAAGAAACCGGTTTCGGTATCGCAGAACAATATGTTGAATGATCCTGCGATAATGTCTGCTAATACAGGAATTAATTTGCAGCCTCGCATGATACTGGGTGGAAACTATGCCATGCAGCAGCAACAACAGCATCCTTTGAATACAAATAATCCACAAGTAGCAACTAAAGTACAACATCCACAATTATCCCAAGTTGTCCGTTGTCAGCCACAAGTCAAGTGGTCTCCAGGGGCTAACATGCCACAAGCTAAATCGTTTGGTAAGTTAAGATCAAAATAGTTTATTTTCTGTGCAACCTACTACATGAAAATGAAAAGTCTCAGGATTTTTCAATATGAGATATCAATTAAAGTTAAACATGACTTATTTCGTTAGTCTTATTTAAAGGCCGGCCTGTCTTAAGATGAACTAAAATGACTTGCCTACATTTTGTACATTATTCCGGCACTCAGTGGGACTGAATTTAAAACCTTTTTTTTTGAGCGGGCTGAAATATAAAAATACTGTATTGGCTGTAGTCAGCTGTAGTCTCGGGTTTAACTTCCCGTCTATATGCAGTTTGTGGAAACTTATTGTTAAAATCTATTAAAATTATATATATTGCCTCGTTATTGTATTGAAATCGTATATTTCTTAAGGGAAACAATTAATTTTCATTTGTTTCGGTTGCCTAAATAACATTTTTGAGTTTAATCACTTTTTCGATACCATATTTTTAGTACGATTTGTCCTTTGCCCCAAATAGGTCTCAATTTCGGCGATGACCGATAACCATTCTTCCCAGCGATATACTTGTAAGAGAACAGGAAATAGTCGCTGGGTGCAAGATCTGTAGAATACGGCGTATCCGGAAGCTATTCGAAACCCAATTCATGGATTTTTGCTATAGTTTCCACTGACCTGTGACACGGTGTCTTAGTGATGCAGTTTAAATTGATGCAATAACGCTAAGTAATAGTCGCTGTTGATGGTCATTCCTCTTTCTAGTTAGTCAATGAAAGTAATTCCATGCGCATCCCAAAATACAAACGCCATAAAATTGCCAAGCAACTGTTGCATATTTCTAGGCTTTGTAGCGGTTTGATCGTGTGTAGTCCCCTCAAATGAGTGTTGATTGGACTTGGTAGTGTAGTGATTGAGCCATGTTTCATCCATTGTCAAATATTAAAACAAAAACTCGGGCTTAACATCTCCAAACACTGCTACGAATCATCAACCAGTCGCTGTTTTTTGTCAAAATTGGAGTCCACTTTGCACAGAGCTTTCTTATACCCAAATATTCGTGAATGATTTGACGTACCCGTTCCGTCCATATCTCCAGAGTGTCTGCTATATCATTCAATTTCCATTTGTGGTCATTCAAAATCAGTTTGTGGATTTTTTTTTTAATGTTTTCTTCGGTAACCAACTCATTTGGGCGTCCTCTGCGATCACCGCCTTCCGTTCTTTTCAGAACGTCTCAACTTAGCATACCAATCCTTGATGGTTCGTTTTCCTGGCGCAGTGTTCGGAAACTCGTTATCAAGCCAATTTTTTGCTTCTACTTTTTTCCCCCTTTAAAAAACGATATTTTATCAACACGCGAAATTTATTTTATTCCAGTTTCTTCACAATGGCAAATGTTACTTCACTGAAAATGCTATAACTCTCAAAATAATGATCTGACAATTGTCAAATATATACACGCGACTCTCAAAATAATGATCCGACAATTGTCAAATATATACATGCGTCTTTTAAAGGTTAGCGCCTACTCTAAGAAAAATATTGATTTAATTCTAGTAGCGCTATGTATGTGTCAGGCTGCAGACTTATCAATTTACCTGTTATCTATCAGTTGATCATTCGTTTGAAAGATTCAATCGTTTGAATGACCGTATCTTTTACTTAGCTATATATTGTATGGATTCAATGATTGAATGACCGTATCTTTTACTTAGCTATATATTGTATGGATTCAATGCAGTAATATAACAGCGCAATTATACACATTTGATATACATCGTGGCCTGCTAGAACGTTTCATTCTGTTTCTGTTTCGTTCAGGTCCGTAACAGAATTTGTGGCAGTGTGCTGGGCAACAAACATTTCCAGTGCAGAAGATTCCTGACTATATACAGCCTTTGCTACTGTTGGCTTCAAGTTTAGTTTATTTTTGTATTGATCAAAAACCACCGTATTCTGCACATGTACTGATGTTATCACTTTTTCTATTAATACTGCCTTTGCAGTACTATACCTCATCAGTATCTTTCACATCGCGACAAATTCACTGCTGATGATCCTGCTGTTTTAGCCGTGTATCTCTCAACTTTTGTTTGTAAATTTCTTTTGGCATTTGAAATTCACAACATTTTCAGGAAAAGTAATCCGATATTATTTTATATCGATTATATGCCATTACAACAGGGTTGCATTTTTTTATAAATGCTCATATCAATTATAAATCGATACCAATTTAGATGATTTTGTTACAATTTAAACAGCATCAAAAAATCATAGGAAAAGCACAAACCAAAAAAGGAAAGATTTCCGTATAGGTGTTATCAATTTTTCCGGCTAACGCTATTCAAATCTGGACAAATCGATTCGTAAAAAGGCCTAGTAATTATTTACTGTTCCCAACCTGAAAAGGGGTGACTACAAAGAAAGAGATTTGAATGAAATGAGGAAGTCGTTGAAGCCTTAACGTTTCATACTCGTACAATAAAAAGAGATCGATATGTTAGTGTTAAGAAATATACGCTTGCTTACACTTTCACGAGCTAAAGCGGTAATTGTAAGACACCGAGTCGGTACATTCGTAATCTATCGCCGCGACACAACGCATGCTATCAAGTATTCTGTTAATAGCCTCCGACCCGTGCTGACCTGTATGTAGGATGCACAAGACTCTCTCTAAATTGTTTAGGTTGAGACAAGGGACAAGGGCGCTGTATGTTATGATCGCCCTGACACTTGATAGTTTTGTTTACTAGTTTACAATGCAGTGCAATGCGATAAGTTGAAAGTCTGCAAGATGTTCATGCTAGTGCCTGAACAATTAGAAACTCGCTATATCAATTGTATCTCGCGCTCGAAGACTTTGGAATTGGCCCAGCACTTTTCAGCCCATGTGTACTGTAAGGATGTTTTCTAAGGCTGGTATACATATCTCAGTCTCGCCAGGGTCTTTACAGAAAATTTATAAATACTAGGACTACTATGACTTTTAGCAAGAGAGACTACTAACAGGTCATACCCTACTGGGATATGTACAGGGTATAGGAGACGTACATGGTCCGCGTTAGAGTGCACGCTGACGCACCCCGCTTGCCAGCTATCGCTCACTCTCGACACCTCTAACGGTCGATTGATGGTCGTGCAGAACCCCCGTGACCGCAGGTATTCTCGCCTGTACTCCGACGAGCCGCTCAGTGGTGTATTCCACCACGCCGCAAACTTAGAGTACACGCTCACGCACCCACTCGTCAACTAACGTTCACTCACGACACGGATTGTGGGTGTGTATGCTCAGAATCGCTTACTGGTCTGCAGAGCACCGGCATACCAGAAAGCGCGACTCTGCGAATACACACTCACACGGGCACACACGTACACGACACTTTCACACAATGCTCTAGACGGGAGAGAATTTATCACTGGGTTTCAAAATAATCACGGCTGATTTTGTTTTATTGTATTAGCTTGCAGTCTAGTTAGTCCCTGCCTTCCTGCCTACTTCGCAGCATTACGTAAAGGTCGAAACTGAGCTTTCAATATTATGTTTTACAGCTCACCTAGATTCTCCTGCGACAGGATTCATCGTCTTTGGTCAGGGTCCTTGGGCTGGCCCTGGACTTTAACTTTCACTTGCACTATTTAATTCTCAGGGAGAGCATGCTGCTGGCTTACTTTGCTGCTCGCGATCGACTGTCCTTGCCCTAATTTTCGCAGCTTGCACTTCGCTGCTTGTAGCGCACACTTGTGCGCACACTAGGCTCGTGCTCGTACTCAGTGCGGGTGCTAGGCTCACGCTCTGGGTACCAAGGCACCGTTACTTGTACAAGTGTTCGAGTGCCGAGACTGTGCACCAGGTCTGGGTACCGAGGCACCGTTACTAGGCATGGGGTTTGGCTTGCAACTTGTACCCTGATTTTTCTGTTTTTGTCTATGCCCCTGCCTTTTGCTTCGCCGCCTATGTTTTAACAAAATACTACGGGGTATATTAGGCTTAAAGATACCTTATATTATATATAGAATAACTAATAGAATGTGTCGCGCTTCATGCGGCGTCACAGTACAGTAATATTGTAAAACAGAAAGAAATGTCTATATTTTGTTATTAAGGTCGTCCTATTCTAAAAGGCACTCTTAACTCTGCTGGCAGCCAGCCACAGATGGCAGCTATTATGGCGTTTCCTTCAAGTAATGAGCTGGAGCAAAATCATCATCAACAAAGAATGAAATCGGTGCAAGCTATAGAAGCAGAAAATATTGACACAATCATTCACAGTGCTCCATACAACGATGGAATCTCCCAAATGCAACATCATCATTACTTACATCACCAACAGCAGCAGCAACAACAACAGCAGCAGCAGCGACCGCAAGCCAGATATCGGTTGGTACACGGACAGAATAACACGATGATGAATGCAGGTAATAATCAACTTTAATGAATTTCATTAATTTTAGCTATGGTATGCTATCTTATCTGTAATGTTTCAGCCTGGATTTTGAAGCCTCTCTTTATGATGCTGCAATAGACAGCCTGTGTGGGTGTTTTATTCACAGCTCAATTGATTTTTGCTTTTATACCCCTCAACCATTGAAAATTGTTAAAAAAGGGTATACTAACTTTGTGCAAATGTATGTAACAGGCAGAAGGCGGCGTGGGATACGCCCTAAAGTATATATATTCTTGCTCAGGATCACAAGCCGAGTCGATTGAGCCATGTCTGTCTGTCTGTCTGTGTTAATGCACAGATCTCAGGTATTATAAAAGCTAGAGTTACCAAATTTGGGAGGAAGACTCTTGTGTACTGATCAAGTTTATTTAAAATGTTAGGTGCTACGCCTATCGCCCCCGCAAATCAAAAATTTAATTTTTGAACTCAATTTATAATTTATAAGCGCTGTATAAAAGATACTAAGATGAATGAATACTCTACGTATTCTCTAAATGACAATCCTATCGGACAATAAACAGAAAAGTTATTTAAGAAAGTATAAGCATAAAACTAAGTGGCTATGTCAATTAACAAGGGAGGCGGGCGAGGCATATGTATATGTGTTGTACATGTAGGTCGAAGGGTATCCCACTGTCGCGTGCCGCGCGACTGTTGCTTTCCTTACTGGTTAAATAAATAAAAAATAGTTATGGTTACAGCTTAAACAAAAAAAATAACAATATTATATATGTAACATAGATCCCGCCGGGTTTCGAACCGATAATCTAACATTTGCACAGTTCCTTGTAATTTTCCCTCGGAGAACTATTTCGAATAATTAGAACAACAGAGTTCCATACAACTTTATTTGGGATTTGACAACTCTTCCAAAGGGGGACGGGGTGGATCACAACGATGAGGCGCAGTTGCCTTTCGTAAGTTTGCCGAACACAACAGGATTTCGAAACTGTGCCTCCTTCCCTAGTGTGTTTGTTAGTGTTTCTGTTATGTAGAGAGAGAGAGGAGAGCAAACAGGAAATATTGAAAATCCTTATAGAATTAAGAACACTACAAGACTTACCCCGAATACGCCTGAACACTAGTGAATACTACTGAATGAAGCCGGAAAACACTTTTTTGTTTGTAATAGTCTTCACATGCTTTACGATCTTCGAGAACTAGAAAATACTTTAATTTATGATATACATATTAAGAAAATAATTTCATACTTTTAGGATCATAATTTGTTAAAAAAAAGGTTTAACAAGGGATGCTCGAGCTCTATCTGTCGATAAGCATGTGAATAAATTTAAAAGATTAAACCATGCCAAAGGGTATCCTACTTTCGAGAAACAATATTGTTGTTGTCCTGTGCGTCCCTATTTTGAAATATTTTCTTTTCCACCGCGCTGGCAGCCTGAAGTCAATTTTGTCTTTGTCATCGAGAGCTAAGAGACCGAATTACAGTAAGCCAAAATGGTTATTTGGCGGTAATAATTTTAACATCAGAAAACATTTGTATTTATGTTTAATTTTTGGCAGAGGGATTGAATATTCATAATTATATTTTGTATAGCAAAATTATAACATCAAAAAAAAGTTGTGACAATTATAATTTTTTTGTATATGAGTTTACCAATATTGACAAAATTTGTGAATTAATAGAAAAAATTCTCAATACATAAATATGTAATAACTAAATAAAATTATCCTCATAGAACAAACCACATGTTTTTGAACGTTTTAAAATTTTCGCCGCAAGATAACCATTTTTGCCCACTGTGCCTGTCTCTAGGCTCTCGACGCTGAAATACAAAATTGACTTCAGGCTGCCAGCGCTGTGGCCGAAGCATTTGCCTGTTGTCCAACTTCACAAGCAACGCATACATTCACCCGCCAGCATTTGCATGTAATAACTAAATAAAATTATCCTCATAGAACAAACACACACATTGAAATGATCTCACAGCGCAACGAATTACCCGGATGCTTATCGTTCCGCTGTCGTTGTGCGACTGAAGCAGTTTTGATGCTATGCACTGTTTGTACTAAGAGCCGCACGGCGTGCTGCCCCGGTCGAACGTTGAGCCGAAGTCTTTATTCTCATGCTTCTTTTCTGCTTCTTCTCTGGGGCAGCTGGTCCGAAAAATCAGCTTCAAACAGTGCTTAGTGGTAAAACTCTACTTGAAAATCAATTTTTTGAGTTACAGGGGCGGGAATAAATCTAAAATCAACTTAATCTGCGTGTAATAATAACATATATTTATTACAACCGAATTTGGTTGGTCTTACGGTTCTGAGATCTAGGTTTTCATATGGACGGACAAACAGACAGACGGATGGATAGAACGGACATGGCTACATCGACTTGGCTGTTGATATTGATATGATATGATGTTGAGAATATATAAAGTTTATGAGGTCTGACACGCAACCTTCTGTTACATACATTGCTATTATACCCTTCTACTCTATTGGTAGCGGATATAAAAATAGTGCTCAACAAATAATTACTAATTTGTAATTGATATTATTTTCGGATTTGCCAATAGTGGAAACCTCTTGAAACCTTCTGTTGCAGATTTTGTTCCTATGCGACTTTTCTAAGTGGATGTATTTTTCTTTCCATTTTTATATCATTATTGAGTTGCAATATATATACAGGGAATGCCTTAAACAATCATTTACCGCCGTTGGAAAATGTACATCGAACAAATGAAGTACTGAATGATGATGTTTCTATTCTATAGGGAAATAGTACAGTTTGGAAGGAATTACAAGACTCTAACCTTAAATCTAGAGTCAATTTCTCTTCCCTCACTTTTGGATATCGGCAGAGGAACTGATCTGAGGCGCCAATCATAGCTTAATTCTGAGTTAAATCGGTGTAACTAATTACAACAACGATAAAAATGATACAATAAAACACTTAATCTAAGTGCCGTGGCCTCTATCGGTGACAAATTACTTAACTAACTATCGATAGCCAACTTATCAGTTCCGCGACATACATACTTCATCTTAATGTGCTTGTTAGAGCTGTAAAAACAACGATGTTTAGGTACATCATAAAAACATCGATGTATCGATATATCGAAGTTTCTCAGAGGCAAGCTGTTAATTTATATATAAAATTAATAAATTATAAGGGGAGATTGTAGTTCTAAGGCGCCAAGATCTGACGATTGATCCTTATAAATCTCGACGAGATATGTCGAACATATTATTTTTTGTTTTCGGCTAAGTTTAGAATATATAGCCGATTTGTCCTGATTTCGCATATAAAATTCTCAGTTGAATTTCGAACATCTATGTTTAAAAACTTCGATGTTTTCAAAATTTGTGCTTTCAATGTTAAATGTACCTTACATTATATGTTACATATAACCTCCTATACAATTTTCTTTCTTTTGTTTCCACAGAAGGTACTGAGAAGAATTGCCTCAGCTCTATGAATTACCATAGGGGAGGAGGAGGAGATACCATTGATCGTATATCGCCAACAACAAATCAATTGGCCCAATGGTTTTCACCCGAGTTACTTGCCCGAGCATCAGCCGGTAAATTACCACTCCTCAATATGGATCAAGCTCTCAGTCTGGAAGAATTTGAGCGCAGTATGCAACATTCCTCAGCCGAAGTCCTCAATTAAACATTGTAGCATTGCAAAGAAATAACAACAACAAATACAAGTTGGCTCTCAATGTTTGAGTGAAGTTTCTCTCACAATTGTTTCACAACAACAAAAAAACAAATTTTTTTTTTCTGTAGTTCAGTAAAAATATTTAAACTCAAACGAACTTAACTTTTAATTAAAAGTAATTGATTTTATTGAAAAAAACAAACATATTTCTGTACATAATAAAAAAGTAATGAAGGTTTAATAAACATTTGTGTATTGATTTTATTTAAAACCAGCAGTACCTCGCAGGGATACTTAAATACTAGGTTCACTTAATTGAGGACTAGCTATTATTAAAGTAACGATTCATTATAACAATTTATATAGGAAATAATTATAAATTTAACAATTTCTTGCTATACTTTGCGCACAATATTCTAAATGTTAAATTACTGGTGGGATAATCTATGATTTAAACGTACAAACTAGCTTAATATTTTCATATACTCTTATTACGTCCATTTTTTTATTTATTTATTTATTTAAAGTCACATAATTAGTTCGTGCAATTGGTGTAAGCTATTTGAGGTACATTAATTAGGAGGTAACTCAAAAATGTTTGTCTTGTGTATATAAGCCTTTAATGTTTGAATTATTTATTACGCTCTTTTCATTTACAATGTGTTCCCTTAGCTCTCCCTTGAACGATAGTGACGCTCTCCTGCTCGACACTAACCTATCGATAAGATTACTTCGGCTGAACGTTCGGCTGGGGCGGTTGTACGTTCGGCGCATAGCATCAAAACTACTTCAGTCCCAAGACTACAGCGGAACGATAAGCATACGCGTACTTTGCGCTGTGCGATTGTTTTCATGTGTGCATAACCTCGCGTATGATTGGATGCGTTGATTGTGAAGTTTGATAACAGACAAATGTTTCGACCAGTGCGCTGTTTCGGAGTCGAGAGCCTAGAGACAGGCACAGTGTGCCAAAATGGTTATCTTGCGGTGAAAATCTTATAACTTTCGAAAACATGTGGCTTGTTCTATGAGGACAACACAAGAACGCCGTAAACAAAAACAAAATATATGTAAATTTAATTATTTGCAAAATTCAATTAAAACAAACTAGAAGAGTCCGAGACATAATGCTGAGTGCACATATTTAACCTTTACCTTTTTTTCTATATACATGTGTGTTTACCAATATTGACAAAATTTGTGAATTAAAATACAAAATTATGAATACATAAATATGTAATTACTAAATAAAATTATCCTCAAAGAACAAGCCACATGTTTTCGAAAGTTTTAAAATTTTCGCCACAAGATAACTATTTGTGCCCACTGTGCCTGTCTCTTTTCTGTCGACGCCGAAACTTAAAATTGACTTTAGGCTGCCAGCATTTGCCTGTTGTCAAACTTTACAAGCAACGCATACATACATACGCTGGCTTGTGCATGTATACACGCACATTTCGAAACGATCGCACACCGCAAACAAGTACGCACATGTTTATCGTTCCCCTGTCGTTGTGCGACTTTAAGCAGTTTTGATGCTATGCACTCTTTGTACTGAGAGCCGAATAGCGAGATTGTACTGAGAGCCGAATAGCGAGATGCCCCAGCCGAACAGCGAACTGCCCCGGTCGACCGTTCAGCCTAAGTTTTTATTCTCAATGCTTCTGTTCTGCTTCTTCTCTGGGGCAGCTGGTCCGAAAAATCAGCCTCAAACAACGTCAGATCTGTTTGAGGTCTCTATGTGTTCATTGCTTAGTGGTACAACCGTACTTGAAAATCGGGTTTTTTGATTTACAGGGGCGGGAATAAATCTAAAATCAACTTGATCTGCGCGCAATAATAATATACATATATAATATTACAACCAAATTTGGTAGCCTTAGGTCTTACAGTTTTTGAGATCTAGGTTTTCATAGGGACGAACAGACAGACAGAGGGACTGATAAATGGACATGGCTACATCGACTTGGCTGTTGATATTCATATGTTAAGAATATATAAAGTTTATGAGTTCTGCCTGTTACATACATAGCTGTCGTTGTGCGACTGAAGCAGTTTTGATGCTATGCACTGTTTGTACTAAGAGCCGCACGGCGTGCTGCCCCGGTCGAACGTTGAGCCGAAGTCTTTATTCTCATGCTTCTTTTCTGCTTCTTCTCTGGGGCAGCTGGTCCGAAAAATCAGCTTCAAACAGTGCTTAGTGGTAAAACTCTACTTGAAAATCAATTTTTTGAGTTACAGGGGCGGGAATAAATCTAAAATCAACTTAATCTGCGTGTAATAATAACATATATTTATTACAACCGAATTTGGTTGGTCTTACGGTTCTGAGATCTAGGTTTTCATATGGACGGACAAACAGACAGACGGATGGATAGAACGGACATGGCTACATCGACTTGGCTGTTGATATTGATATGATATGATGTTGAGAATATATAAAGTTTATGAGGTCTGACACGCAACCTTCTGTTACATACATTGCTATTATACCCTTCTACTCTATTGGTAGCGGATATAAAAATAGTGCTCAACAAATAATTACTAATTTGTAATTGATATTATTTTCGGATTTGCCAATAGTGGAAACCTCTTGAAACCTTCTGTTGCAGATTTTGTTCCTAAGCGACTTCTCTAAGTGGATGTATTTTTCTTTCCATTTTTATATCATTATTGAGTTGCAATATATATACAGGGAATGCCTTAAACAATCATTTACCGCCGTTGGAAAATGTACATCGAACAAATGAAGTACTGAATGATGATGTTTCTATTCTATAGGGAAATAGTACAGTTTGGAAGGAATTACAAGACTCTAACCTTAAATCTAGAGTCAATTTCTCTTCCCTCACTTTTGGATATCGGCAGAGGAACTGATCTGAGGCGCCAATCATAGCTTAATTCTGAGTTAAATCGGTGTAACTAATTACAACAACGATAAAAATGATACAATAAAACACTTAATCTAAGTGCCGTGGCCTCTATCGGTGACAAATTACTTAACTAACTATCGATAGCCAACTTATCAGTTCCGCGACATACATACTTCATCTTAATGTGCTTGTTAGAGCTGTAAAAACAACGATGTTTAGGTACATCATAAAAACATCGATGTATCGATATATCGAAGTTTCTCAGAGGCAAGCTGTTAATTTATATATAAAATTAATAAATTATAAGGGGAGATTGTAGTTCTAAAGCGCCAAGATCTGACGATTGATCCTTATAAATCTCGACGAGATATGTCGAACATATTATTTTTTGTTTTCGGCTAAGTTTAGAATATATAGCCGATTTGTCCTGATTTCGCATATAAAATTCTCAGTTGAATTTCGAACATCTATGTTTAAAAACTTCGATGTTTTCAAAATTTGTGCTTTCAATGTTAAATGTACCTTACATTATATGTTACATATAACCTCCTATACAATTTTCTTTCTTTTGTTTCCACAGAAGGTACTGAGAAGAATTGCCTCAGCTCTATGAATTACCATAGGGGAGGAGGAGGAGATACCATTGATCGTATATCGCCAACAACAAATCAATTGGCCCAATGGTTTTCACCCGAGTTACTTGCCCGAGCATCAGCCGGTAAATTACCACTCCTCAATATGGATCAAGCTCTCAGTCTGGAAGAATTTGAGCGCAGTATGCAACATTTCTCAGCCGAAGTCCTCAATTAAACATTGTAGCATTGCAAAGAAATAACAACAACAAATACAAGTTGGCTCTCAATGTTTGAGTGAAGTTTCTCTCACAATTGTTTCACAACAACAAAAAAAACAAATTTTTTTTTTCTGTAGTTCAGTAAAAATATTTAAACTCAAACGAACTTAACTTTTAATTAAAAGTAATTGATTTTATTGAAAAAAACAAACATATTTCTGTACATAATAAAAAAGTAATGAAGGTTTAATAAACATTTGTGTATTGATTTTATTTAAAACCAGCAGTACCTCGCAGGGATACTTAAATACTAGGTTCACTTAATTGAGGACTAGCTATTATTAAAGTAACGATTCATTATAACAATTTATATAGGAAATAATTATAAATTTAACAATTTCTTGCTATACTTTGCGCACAATATTCTAAATGTTAAATTACTGGTGGGATAATCTATGATTTAAACGTACAAACTAGCTTAATATTTTCATATACTCTTATTACGTCCATTTTTTTATTTATTTATTTATTTAAAGTCACATAATTAGTTCGTGCAATTGGTGTAAGCTATTTGAGGTACATTAATTAGGAGGTAACTCAAAAATGTTTGTCTTGTGTATATAAGCCTTTAATGTTTGAATTATTTATTACGCTCTTTTCATTTACAATGTGTTCCCTTAGCTCTCCCTTGAACGATAGTGACGCTCTCCTGCTCGACACTAACCTATCGATAAGATTACTTCGGCTGAACGTTCGGCTGGGGCGGTTGTACGTTCGGCGCATAGCATCAAAACTACTTCAGTCCCAAGACTACAGCGGAACGATAAGCATACGCGTACTTTGCGCTGTGCGATCGTTTTCATGTGTGCATAACCTCGCGTATGATTGGATGCGTTGATTGTGAAGTTTGATAACAGACAAATGTTTCGACCAGTGCGCTGTTTCGGAGTCGAGAGCCTAGAGACAGGCACAGTGTGCCAAAATGGTTATCTTGCGGTGAAAATCTTATAACTTTCGAAAACATGTGGCTTGTTCTATGAGGACAACACAAGAACGCCGTAAACAAAAACAAAATATATGTAAATTTAATTATTTGCAAAATTCAATTAAAACAAACTAGAAGAGTCCGAGCCATAATGCTGAGTGCACATATTTAACCTTTACCTTTTTTTCTATATACATGTATGTGTTTACCAATATTGACAAAATTTGTGAATTAAAATACAAAATTATGAATACATAAATATGTAATTACTAAATAAAATTATCCTCAAAGAACAAGCCACATGTTT
Organism: Zaprionus davidi; assembly: GCA_018903715.1. Classification (NCBI taxonomy): domain Eukaryota; kingdom Metazoa; phylum Arthropoda; class Insecta; order Diptera; family Drosophilidae; genus Zaprionus; species Zaprionus davidi. The sequence goes on from JAEIGL010000034.1 coordinate 37,706, forward strand.
TCGAAAGTTTTAAAATTTTCGCCACAAGATAACTATTTGTGCCCACTGTGCCTGTCTCTTTTCTGTCGACGCCGAAACTTAAAATTGACTTTAGGCTGCCAGCATTTGCCTGTTGTCAAACTTTACAAGCAACGCATACATACATACGCTGGCTTGTGCATGTATACACGCACATTTCGAAACGATCGCACACCGCAAACAAGTACGCACATGTTTATCGTTCCCCTGTCGTTGTGCGACTTTAAGCAGTTTTGATGCTATGCACTCTTTGTACTGAGAGCCGAATAGCGAGATTGTACTGAGAGCCGAATAGCGAGATGCCCCAGCCGAACAGCGAACTGCCCCGGTCGACCGTTCAGCCTAAGTTTTTATTCTCAATGCTTCTGTTCTGCTTCTTCTCTGGGGCAGCTGGTCCGAAAAATCAGCCTCAAACAACGTCAGATCTGTTTGAGGTCTCTATGTGTTCATTGCTTAGTGGTACAACCGTACTTGAAAATCGGGTTTTTTGATTTACAGGGGCGGGAATAAATCTAAAATCAACTTGATCTGCGCGCAATAATAATATACATATATTACAACCAAATTTGGTAGCCTTAGGTCTTACAGTTTTTAAGATCTAGGTTTTCATAGGGACGAACAGACAGACAGAGGGACTGATAAATGGACATGGCTACATCGACTTGGCTGTTGATATTCATATGTTAAGAATATATAAAGTTTATGAGTTCTGCCTGTTACATACATAGCTATTATACCCTTCTACCACTAAGCAATGAACACATAGAGACGTCAAACAGCTCTAAAGCTGTTTCCAGCTGATTTTTGGACCTAGTACCCCAGGAAAGAAGAAGAACAGAACAGCTGTTCGACACTCAGTACAAACTGTGCATAGCATCAAAACTGCTTCAGTCGCACAACGACAGCGGAACGAAAGCATGCGTGTACTTCTTTGCGCTGTGCGATCGTTTCCATGTGTGCATGTATGTATGCACGGCCCGCGTATGAATGTATGCGTTGCTAGTGAAGTTTGGCAATAGGCAAATGCTTCGGCCAGCGCGCTGGCAGCCTGAAGTCAATTTTGTGTTTCGGCGTCGAGAGCCTAGAGACAGACACAGTGGACAAAAATGGTTATCTTGCAGCGAAAATTTTAAAACTTTTGAAAACATGTGACTTGTTCTATGAGGATCATTTTATTTAGTAATTAGATATTTATGTATTCAGAAATTTTTATTTTAATTCATAAATTTTGTCAATATTGGTAAACTCATAAACTCATATACAAAAAAATTTTAATTGTCACAACTTTTTTTTTATATTATAATTTTGGTCTACAAAATATAATATAATTATGAATTTTCAATCCATGTTCTCAAGAATTAAACATAAATATACATGTTTTCTGATGCTAAAATATTGCCGCCAAATAACCATTTTGGTTCACTGCAATTCGGTCTCTTAGCTCTCGATGACAAAGACAAAAACAAACACACAGTTGATCTCACGCTGGCCAGGCCCGTAGCTAAAAGTGTGCAGGGTGTGCGGTACAACAAGGGCTCTCAACAGTCAGGGGCTCGCGGATACCAAACATAAAAATGTTATTAATGCGGATATATTTGTAAAATTTAATTCCTTTGGTAAACACAAATATATTTATTAATTAATGTCATTTAAGTAGGAGTCCCTGATAAGTATTGCACAAGGGCCGTAAAACCCTCACTACGGCCCTGTGCCTCAGTCTCTAGGCTCTCGACGCCGAAACACAAAATTGACTTCAGGCTGCCAGCGCGCTGGCCGAAGCATTTGCCTATTGCCAAACTTCACTAGCAACGCATACATTCATACGCGGGCCGTGCATACATACATGCACACATGGAAACGATCGCACAGCGCAAAGAAGTACACGCATGCTTATCGTTCCGCTGTCGTTGTGCGACTGAAGCAGTTTTGATGCTATGCACAGTTTGTACTGAGTGTCGAACAGCTGTTCTGTTCTTCTTCTTTCCTGGGGTACTAGGTCCAAAAATCAGCTGGAAACAGCTTTAGAGCTGTTTGACGTCTCTATGTGTTCATTGCTTAGTGCTTCTACTCTATTGGTAGCGGATATAAAAATAGTGCCCAACAAATAATTATTATTTTGTAATCGATATTATTTTCGATAATATTATTTTCGGATTTGCCAATAGTGGAAACCTCTTGAAACCTTCTGGTGCAGATTTTGTTCTTATGCAACTTTTCTAAGTGGATGTATTTTTCTTTCCATTTTTATATCATTATTGAGTCGCAATATATATACAAGGAATGCCTTAAACAATTATTTACCGCCGTTGGAAAATGTTCATCGAACAAATGTTGGCTGAATGATGACGTTTCTATTCTATTGCGAAATAATACAGTTTGCAAGGCATTACAAGACTCTAACCTTAAATCTAGTCCCAGTTTCTCTTCCCTCACTCTTGGATATCGGCAGACGAACTGACCTGAGACGCCAAGCAAAGCTTAATTCTTAGTTAAATCGGTGTGATCAATTACAACAACGATAAAAATGCGTACAATAAAATACTTAATCTAAGTACCGTGGTCTCTATCGGTGACAAATTACTTAACTAACTATCGATAGCCAACTTATCAGTTCCGCGACAATCATACTTCATCTTGATGTGCTTGTTAGAGCTGGAAAAACCACAATGTTTAGGTAAATCCATGTACCGATGTTTATCATAATAAACATTGATGTATCGATATATCGCAGTTTCTCAAAGCGCAAGCTGTTTATTTATTATTACTTTGAAAAAGGGAGTCTCTCAGCAGAGAAGGGGCGAGACACTGCGACCAGAATGATCTTTTGTACCTATAATGCTCTCCCTATCTTGACAAAAGCTGTTCCGCTTCCCTGATAAAGCATAACAGGTCTTTCGTCGAGGAACGGACAGTGTGCTCGGGAACTACGATTTCCACGTGCAGATGTTTCCTCCTAATCCATACCAAGGCTGGACAACCACACAGGATGTGTTTGGTGGTTTCGTCGTCCTCTCTACAGAGACTGCATTCTGCATCTGAGGACCGATGCATTTTTGCGAGGTGATAGTTCACCAAGTGGTGGTCAGTAAGGTAACCAATAAGGAAATAGATATCTATCGTAGAGAGTAAGTTTGTTCTATGTTTAACCGAGGGATTCGTAAGCTCTCTAGCCTGCCGCATCTCTGGTTGGAAGAACCAATAGCGTTCGGTTAACCTAAACGCCCTTGCTTTCATAAGGAAGAGATGATTGACCACCCCACGCCGCAGAAGGGTTCGGGGCCATGCAGAGGGGCTGATGAACCTGCCCTCGCTAGTTCATCCGCTAGCTCGTTGCCCTGGAAACCAGAGTGCCCAGGTACCCATAGGAGGGTAACTTTGTTTCTAAAGCCTCTGGAGGCAGTTCGAACAGTCAGCCACCATACGCGAACCTACTCTTTTTGAGGAGAGGGCTAGTATGGCAGCTTGGCTATCCGAGAAGATATAAATATTTGCTCCTCTGATCCCCTTCTCAAGGATAAGACGACAGCAGAACTCGGTGGCATGAACCTCGGATTGAAAGACTGTGGGCCATTTGCCCATAGCAATCGAGGTTTTGGAGTTGGGACCATGTATCGCACCCGTTAAAGAAAGGCATGGCAGCCTATGCAGTTTAGTGCATTTGTTGATGGCGGTGATCTGTCAGTAGGAGCAAGGATGGCACGTACCCCTGTCAAAACTGTGGTTACATTTAGTTCCTTTTGCTGTCTCTGACGGCTGACGGCAGTCGAAAATATTAAGTAACAATTTTTTGTTTTCGGCTAAGTTTAGAAGATATAGCCTTCGATTTGTCCTGATTTCCCATATAAAATTTTCAGTGGATCATCGAAAATTTGTTTTAAAACTTCGTTGTTTTCAAAATTTATAAAACATCGATGTGTCGATACATTGTCGATGTTTTTTCCAGCTCTTGTTCTTGTTCTTTTGTTCTTTTCTATGTTAAATGTACCTTACATTATATACAATTTTCTTTCTTTTGTTTCCACAGAAGGTACTGAGAAGAATTGCCTCAGCTCTATGAATTACCATAGGGGAGGAGATACCATTGATTTTATATCGCCAACAACAAATCAATTGGCCCAATGGTTTTCACCCGAGTTACATGCCCGAGCATCAGCCGGTAAATTACCACTCCTCAATATGGATCAATATGGATCAGTCTGGAAGAATTTGAGCGCAGTATGCAACATTCTTCACCCAAAGTCCTCAATTAAACATTGTAGCATTGCAAAGAAATAACAACAACAAATAAAAGTTGTCTCTCAATGTTTCATTGAAGTTTCTTTCACAAATGTTTGAAAACAACAACAAAAACAGAATTCTTTTTTTCTGTAGTTCAGTAAAAATATTTAAACTCAAACGATTTAAACTTAAAATTAATAGTAGTTGATTTTATTAAAAAAATAAATAAACAAACATATTTCTGTACATAATAAAAAAGTAATGAAGGTTTAATAAACATTTGTGTATTGATGTTATTTAAAACCAGCAGTACCACGTAGTGATACTTAAATACTAGGTTCTCTCAATTGCTATTATTAAAGTAACAATTCATTATAACAATTTATACAGGAAATAGTTATAAATTTAATAATTTCTTGCTAGACTTTGCGCACAATGTTAATTTACTGGTGGGATAATCTATTAGTAATTAGTAATTATTTTCTGTTTCCCAACCTGAAAAGCGGTGACTCCAAAGAAAGAGATTTGAATGAAATGAGCAAGTCGTTGAAACCTTAACGTTTTATACTCTTACAAAAATAAAGGATTGATGTTAGTGTTAAGAAATCTAAGCTTGCTTACACTTTCACGAGCTTATTGAAACTGAACTTACAGTCTAAAGTTGTGGTTTTAAGACACCGCGTTGGTACATGTTAATAGCCTCCGACACTTGCTGACCAGTGTGTATAATGCACAAGACTATAAATTGTTTAGTTTGATAAAAGATAGACAAGAGACAAGTGCGCTGCATATGATAATCGCCCTGACATTTGATAGTTTTGTTTACTAATTTATTATAATATTTGTGCATGTAATAAAACAGAGAGAAATATCTATATGTTGTCATCAAGGTAGTTCTATACTTAAAGGAACTTTTAACCCTGCTGGTAACCAGCCACAGATGGCAGCTGTCATGGCGTTTGCTTCAAGTAATGAGCTGCAACAACAAAGAACGAAATCGGTGCAAGCTATAGAAGCGGGAAATATTGACACAATCATTCACAATGCTCCATACAGCGATGGAATCTCCCAAATGCAACATCATCATTACTTACATCACCAACAGCAGCTGCCAGATATCGGTTGGTACACGAAGAGAAAAACACAATAGTAAAGGCAGAGTAACTGTAATGAATTCAATTAATTTTAGCTATGGTATGCTATCTTATCTGTAATGTTTCAGCCTGGATATTGAAGCCTCTCTTTGGGATGCTGCAATAGACAACCTGTGGGGGATGATACTTTTTATACCCCCAAACGAATTAAAATGGTCAAAAAAGGGTATACTAACTTTGTGCAAATGTATGTAACAGACAGAACGAGGCATGGGAGACCCATAAACTATTTATATTCTTGCTCAGGATCACTAGAAGCTTACAAATTTCACGTGATTAGACACAAATATCACCTTTTTCTCATATCAAACTTTCTACACTGGCTATTATACGTATATGATTCCGATTCCGGGATGCCTTTGGCATATATTATCACGTTGCCGGCGTGAATAAAGCTAATTTAACAGGAATATGTGGACTTACAATTTATTTCGCCACTCGTATTACATTTTCCTTAGCCTTAGCTTAGCCTTAGCTTTGTGCAGAAATGCGAGTTCAGCATCTATTTATAGACGAAAGGTGGCGAAAGGAAAGGACGAAAGAAAAATTCTCGAAGCAACTCTAACTGCATTAGCTAACTGTTTAATGGTGTGATATTCTTGATTCTCTTTTGCGGACCATTCTTCCGCGAGAGGAATTGAGAGTGCTGTTTTACATAACAGCTGTTTTGAATTCGCTCTCTGTTAATTCTTAACAGAAAGTGTACAGAGGAGTTCCAGCGGCTGATAATTATCAGTTGATTATAATCAACTTTGGCACACTACATCCATCTGTTACTGATTCGAGAGTCTTACACAAGAATTCATTAACAGAAAAAAGTGGGACTTGAAGTTGATTTTCAGAGTTTTATATCCTTTCAATGATATACCCCTCATAATATATGTTGCTATGCTTTCGCAACACTTTGGCTTGCAAAAAGACAGGTGCTAACTTATGATTTAATCTCTTTCCAGTGTTAGTCTGTGCAAAATTTCTGGCGTACACAGAATCACCAGGTTTAAGCTGAACCGATCTGCTGCGTAGATTATATCTTCGCGCGTTATCAGCATGTGTATCTGCTACTTTTTCTTTTGCTTTGGCGCGTGCCAACTGCAATACATCGGCCCGTTTCAAATGCACATCGTCAGCCAATGCGTTCAGTTTGCGTAACAAGTCATAGTCTTTATCATTACTTATCATGTTTTGACCGAAACAGAGGTAATAGGGAGAATATCCTGTACTGCGATGGATAGTAGATCTAAATGAACCACTTATTTCATTCAAATTCATATCCCATTGGGCATGATCTTTTCCAATATATATTCTCGAATTGCTGCTTGTACTGAACGATTGAGACGCTCGCTGGCGTTCGCCTGCGGAGAATAGATTGCAGTGCAAATTTGCGTAATGCCAACATTGAGCCCCACAAGTTCGGGTATATTTAAGTACTCTTAAGGAAATGAAGTTACCCAATGAAGGGAAATAGGAAATATTTAGGTCTAGGGCAATGAAGCCACACGTTGTTAGTTATTTAATTTGTTATTATTGGTTATTGTTTAGTAATGAAGCCATTAGGTATTTAAGTCATGAAACACCCAATGAAGGATATGTGATTGTCAGGCTACACAAAAGATAGGAAACCGATACGCCCCATAACCATAATTATAGGGTATATAGGCTCGCTCACCAAAAACCTATCACCATTTACATACCTAAGATAGGAGCAAGCGAGATAGCAGCGTTCGGCCAACCAGTGCAAACAACAACAGTGAGCGCACGCAAAAGAACGGCACTCTCATAAACACACACACACACGAGCGCACACTTGAGCGGCTTACTCAACAGCTGGAGAGAGCACAAGCACATGAGAGCACAACGCAGACATCCGCGCATGAGCGACTCACTCTACAACAAGAGAGGGAACGCACGTGCCGGTAGTGAAACGAGTGCCAAGAGGAAGACAAGAGGAAGATCAGGAAACAAGGAGAAGATCTATGACACCAACGAAACCAACAAGGAAACAAATCAACAACAAAAGGACACCGAGAGACGAGTTTCAACAAGGCAAGACAGGAGACAAAAAGGTGAGTGAGCCACACAGTGGCCTAAGACAGGGAACGCTAATCCTAAAGAAATTAGTGAAAACAGTGCGCGGTGCTAGGCAGGGACATAGGGCAAATATAGATAACACAGGCCCACAAAAAAAAAAAGTTTCATGATCTGGGTAAGCGGCATATGCAGTTATATGTATTTTGGGTCGCTGAATCCGAATCCGAGGTCAGAATTTCGCCGTCACGTCTGGACTTCGACATAACCTCACAAAACTGAAAAACCTTAAAATATCCCCCAAAAGATATAGAATCCTGATCTGAGCATGCGATATATGTTTTATCATGTATTTTGTCCTTCTTAGTCCGAATCCGAAGTCAAAATTTACGTAGCACGTCTGAGTTTCGACTTAACCTCAAAAAACTCAAAAAATTTGTGGAACCCCAAAAAATAATGGGGGGTCATGATCGGGTCATGCGATATATGTTTCTATATGTTTTTAGACCTTCCGAATCCGAATCCAATGTCAAAACCAGCCTATCACGAATAAATTTTAATCTAACCTAAAAATTTTTTGAAAAACTTCCAAAATTTTTACCTTTTTTTAATATTGGATTAGGGTGTATTCAAATTTAATATAAAAATAGCTTTCTTTTTCAATATACCCCTTTTTGAGCATTATTTTATCAGTATTCTGAATAGGTTCATATGAGTACAGATTTATTACGTCAAAACTGTATTTTAACTAATAAAAACATAAACTAAATAAACTAAATTTAAAATTTTGGAAATTTTTCAAAAATTTTGTAGGTTAGGTTAAAATGCACACGTGATTGGCTGATTTTGATATTGGATTCGGTTTCGGAAGGTCTAAAAACATATAGAAACATATATCGCATGACCCGATCATGACCCCCCATTATTTTTTGGGGTTCCAAAAATTGTTCGAGTTTTTTGAGGTTAAGTCGAAACTCAGACGTGCTACGTAAATTTTGACTTCGGATTCGGACTAAGAAGGACAAAATACATGATAAAACATATATCGCATGCTCAGATCAGGATTCTATATCTTTTGGGGGATATTTGAAGATTTTTTAGTTTTGTGAGGTTATGTCGATGTCCAGGCGCGATGGCGAAATTCTAACCTCGGATTCGGATTCAGCGACCCAAAATACATATAACTGCATATGCCGCTTACCCAGATCACGAAACTTTTTATTTTTTGTGGGCCTGTGTAATAAAAGAATGTACCTAATATTAAGGAAAAAAACAAAAAAAGAGAAATACAAATTAAAAAATACATTACATGCAGGTGTTGACTGTATAAGGCCATGGATTATCATTGTATACCGTAGGCAATAGATATATGTAGGTATGCAGTGCGCCTTGTCTCTCTGTCTAATGTCTCACCATTTCCGACGACCGCGAAAGTCTCGAATTGTAAGGCCAATGATGTTGAGCGAGGTCGAGGTTCGATTGCTGCCGCGATCGACATGTGAAATTCTTTTCTTTTTAATTATTTTTCATTAAATAAATTAAAAGCCCCAAAACTGGAAAGAAAGGCGATTTTTAAGTTTTTGTTACGCAATATATGTAATTAGGACTTAGTTTTCTTTCGTTGGTACACGACTTCAAATCGAATTGTACATATATGTATGTATGTACATACATGCGTGCTATAATGTGTGTTGAAGTGGGACGCCAATACATACATGTGGATATGCAGGCATGAATGTAGGGGCGTTCCACTCGCACATTCATAATTTTATAAGGGCTTATGATCACTGTTATGTTCTAGCATTCTAATTGCAAAATATTGAGAGCAAAACAAAATAACAACAAAATACGGAGAGTGTCGGTATTGAAAAACGCATTGTTTACTTTTGGCTGCGGCTATATCACAGCCAGCTTGACTGTAACTTTTCTTTTAGTTTATTAGAATGAACTAAAAAACAAAATAAAATAAAATAAGATATAAATTATAATGAAAATTCGCACCCGCCTCAACCGAAAGTTGAACACACCCACTCTCTCACAGTCTTTTCAATTTGCACTCCGCTACTCTAACCACTCAGCCATTGCCTCAGTCCTTGGCCCATCGGCAAAGCTGCATTCTGTTACCATACAATTCAAATAAAAAGTATAAAATACTGTGTGTCTGACGCTAGATTTGAACTTCGGTATGCTTGCGTAAATTAGGTCTGCTTAAGTATACTCGTACATGTTCTAATTGAGTTTAATTTGTATCATATCTCACTTACTTATAGTCCGATTTAAATGAAATTTTCACATAACGCCCGTGGCAACGTATTTGTCATGTAAGATATACAACTTTGATTGTTTTAAATAGTTATTACTGATTTACTGAGGCGGAAATGGGCGTGTCCAAAATTTTAAAAAAAACTTTGAGACACTGTCAGAAAATTTGATGACTCTAGCTCTTATAGTTTCTGAGATCCAGGTGTTCATACAGACAGACAGACGGACAGACCTACTCGGGTACTGATACTGATTCAGAATATATATAGTTTATGGGGTCGGAGATGCCTTCTTCTGCCTGTTACGCTCATTTCTCATTTCTGTTCCGACAAACACAATAGACCATGAATTTTTTTAAAATGGCCTAAAAAACAAACAGTGAAACAGAAGAAGTGCAGTGTGTTTTCGCATACAGGGTGACTTTTTTGAGGTAATAATATAATATGGGCCACAGCCCCAAAAACCTACAGGTTTGTTTTACATGTTTATTTTAAGTGTCGTGTTCCTTTTAGGTGTGCGTGTATGTATGAGTATGTGCTTGTGTGTGTAGGTGCGAAAAATCAGCATTCCGGCGCAGAGGACTATCGCATGCCTGTGTGTTCTCACTGTACTGAAGTTTCACTGGTGCGACGACGGTCAACACCCATCGCATACTATAAAGCTTCCAGTACATTCGCAGGACGAAAGCCTCAGAGCTGACGGTCGACATCCCGGTCCTGACACTCTCAAACTGTGAAGAGAACACTAGGTATGCGGTACTTTCACTGTTCACTCTGCGCCTGACCTTCAAGTCGGCCTCGCCGCTTAAAAAGCCTTTGCCTGCCCCCTTCGTTGACCCAAGCACTACCACTCCCTCGTCCAGGGTCTCAGCACCATTTACAAATAACTTGTAAAGGTAGCCCTGGCGTGACTGAGCCCTGGAACGCTACCTTACAGGTGGCGCCCGATCATGGACCCTGAGACTCTTTGGAGGGGATTTCATCTCCGTGGCCTAAAGAACCATGTATGGGTCCGAGCAGGCAGACAAAGGCCGTGCGGTGGCAGAGTCGTGCATGCCAACACACACACTTATTTTTAGGTGCCGGTTGTCGACTTTCATCAACCGAAAGGACCACACCTCCGATGTCATCGCTCGCCTGCAAGCTCTCGAGGCTAAGTTCGGAGCAGCCGCAAGCCCAGACCGAAGACTCCCAGTCTTCGACCAGCTACCGAGCCCTGCTGTATCCCCAACCGCAGGAGAGGAAGGTCGAGCAAAGACGAGCAACATATCTGCCCCCGAAGTCAAGCCAGCGATAGCAATACAGACGCTCACAAGTTTATGAAAATTTGCTGCCGGAGTACCAATTATTTGTAAGGCGGCCCTTACCATCAATTACGAGGTGATGCGAGAACGAGATAGGAAGCAGTGGAACTCATACCAGGAACAGCACTAGCAACCCACCCCGAGGCCAAGAGATGAAGACACCCGAGCAACCGTGACGCCTGCCGGAACTGCGGAATGACAGGACACTTTGCCAGAGAGTGCCGCGGTCCGCGAATGCCCTTCTTTTGGGGCTGCGGGAAGCAAGGTGTGCGCTCGGTGGATTGCTTGGTGACAATATCTGGCTGAGCATATAAGAGTTTGTATAAGAGTTTTTGTTTGTTTACATGATCAGCTGTCAGCTTTCAAAGTGAACATATGTTTCAGCGCGTTGTTTGCAAATATTATATTTGGCGTAACGGTTGCGTGTTTGTTGATTGACCTTTAATTGAAACAAAGTAAAACAAATTGATTCAACAACTTTTGTTAACTTTAGGAAAAGGTATGTTCTAAATAAAAACAATGTATTTGTGACCCGTATTTTTACACTGCGCGTCACCAGGTTAGCGCCCCCCTTTACACTCATTTTCTTTTGCTTTTTTCTCTTTGCCTATTGCACGTAACTTCTTAGTTTTTGTTTTGATTTAGTTGTCATTATATGAGATCTCTCTCATAATGAAATAAAGCGCGAGAGAAGAACCGTTATGTTTTATTTTCTATTCTGCTTTAGTTTCGCAAAGAATGAGTCCACTTATTTTGCGTCATCAGATTAGCGCCGGCAAATGCAGTTTTAGTTATCTCGCTTATTTTGGCAAGTACAGTAACCAAATTTTTTGTGAAGCTTAAAGTATTCAATATCTTTAAATTAACATACAGTATGGGTAAAGGAACAGTTTTATCATTGGGTGAAAAATCAAAGATTGAGGCATACTTTGAATCTGGACTATCCTACCATAAAATTGCTGAAAAGACGGGAAGACACAGAAAAACAATTGCCAATTTTCTTAAAAATAAGAAAAGCTATGGAAAAAATTACAAAGGCGGCAATAATCAAGTGATTTCACCAGCAGATAGAAGAGCAATACTTCGCGAAGCTTCGAATTCTCACAAATCGACCACCAAGATAAGGAAAAAACCGGTGTGAAGGCGAGCTTCTCAACGGTCCAAAGAGTAATTAAGAAAGCTAATCATTTAAAGAGACAGAAATTAAAAAAAAAACCACCACTCAATATGCTGAGAAAAGAAATGCGCTTAAATTTTGCCCGATCGCACATGACGTGGTCTACCCAATGGCGGCATGTTGTTTTTTCAGATGAAAAAAAAGTTTAATTTAGAAGGACCTGATGGCTATAATTATTATTTCCATGACCTACGGAAAGAAGAACATCACTTGGACCGGTTGCACAGCCGGGTGGGAGGGGTTATGGTGTGGGGAGCAATATCATACTACGGCACTTGCGAGCTTCAATTTTTGACATCGCGCATGAACGCTCAGGACTACAACAAGGTGTTAAAAACGGCTTTCCCGCATTTCCAAAACATTTTTCATAACCTGCAGTGGACTTTCCAGCACGATAATGCTCCAATTCACACCGCCCGATCCGTGAAGTCATGGATTCAGGACCAAAAAGTGGATCTCATGGAGTGGCCACCATACTCACCCGACCTTAACATCATTGAAAACGTCTGGGGATGGTTGGCCAGGAAAGTGTATGAGTCCGGAAAGCAATATAGTTAAGTGTATGAGTCCGGAAAGCAATATAGTTCAAAGAAAGACTTAATCGAAGGTATTAAACAAGCTTGGTCAACCATATCGTTAAATTACATTGAAAAACTTTATGAGTCAATTTCCAATCGAATTTTTGAAGTAATTTCAAATAAAGGCGGGACTACGCACTACTAATACTACTTAAAAATGTTAAAAATTTAATATACAGGTGTTATATACTACAATTTTTGCTCCTAAACTTAATTAAATTGAATTTATCGCAGGGGGCGCTAATCTGATGACCAAATTTTTGTTAAATTTTTTTATACCTTTTCTCAAAAACATTTATTAAAAAATATTTCTTATTGTTGCAGTAGCCATTGTTGTTTTATTTTGAAGAGGAATGAATGTAGAATAGTATAAAAAAAATTTTAAAGCTGGAGCTCTGATGGTTTAGATTTTATTGAGCATTAGCGGTGAGTGAAAAGGGGGGCGCTAACCTGGTGACGCGCAGTGTATGTTTAGTCAAAAAAGTGTTCGAAGTTTGTTATTTTACCAGGTATGGCATTATGCTTGATATTAGCATATGTGGACTATAACTAACCTTGTTGACTGTTGTACAAGCTGATTTCAGCATTTATGTAATGCGTGAGTCTTTGTGTCGTTAATTTGTTCAGAATTATATCCAACTTCGACCAACTGTAAAGTCTGTGTCACTTTTTAGGTAAAATGTCAGCACCAAAGCCACGTTGCTTAGCGAAAATGATCCCGCAAAGAGAGCTCTCGTTTTAAAAGAATTGGTATTTGGTACAATTTTAAAGAACCGCCTGCTTTCTGAAATGGAATCTGAAAGGATTACTAGGAATTTAACTAACTTACAACAGAACTTATTTCGAGAAAAAAAAACAGAAATGGCTCGATGAGCCACTGTTAATATACAATGTACCATCAAATTCAGATCTGGGTCGGTCCAAGAAGGATTTTGGTGACCTGTGCCACAAAGTTCAAGCGAGAAAAGTGTCTAATCTTGTGAAGGAAACCACATGTGATGAATGGAGCTCCAGGCTATACAAATCAGGATTGCGAAGTGCATCAAAACTTGTTTGTGCATTGAATGCAGACAATTCTGCTGGAAAACAAATTTAAAGGTCACTGGACACACATGTGAAGTTACCTAGTCCTTACTCACTATAAGAAGCCCTGGCTCTGTATATACAGTATATGGAGCAACACGGAGTTTCATTGGCTCGCGGTTAGCCATGAAACTTGGGAACGCCAGCAAACGGTGCAAAGCAAAAACCGTGGTCGCGCTAGCGGACGGAAGCCAGAAGGAGCTCACGCAAGCTCTCTGTGTGGATGTACAGATCGGATCCTCCTGTACACAGGTTCAAATTTTGGAGTTGCCCGACGTGCTGGACGATGTGCTGCTCGGGGGGTTATCAACGCAGTTCTTATATGTGGAGGAGTGTCCTTGCATCAGGGGGCTATCAACGCAGTTCTTATATGTGGAGGAGTGTCCTTGCATCTGGGCACGCGAGCGGCAAGCCACGTTCCATCCAAAGAGTTAGCGACGACACTGGATTCCCAGGACACGGCAAAGGTGGCGACACTGGATTCCCAAGACACGGCAAAGGTGTCATCAGAAGGCCCCCAGGACACAAATACCCCTACGGCAACACCCTGAAGTACAGTCGGCATACACGCGAGTACGGCTTCCAACAAGGATACCCCTACGGCAGCACCCCGAAGTACAGTCGGCATCCGCGCGACTATCACTTCGCCCCAGGAAACCACGGCAGCACGGCAGGATACACACGCGAAAGTTTACGAGGACAACATGGCCAGGTTCTTGGACCCGAAGGTGAAAGAAGCGATACAGAAGAACCTCTTTCGGCAGGAGAGGACGCCACCCAATTTCAGGGAGTCAACCCCCGTTACTGGACTCGCTACGATTGGCATGATGCCAGCTGCAGCAGGAGGAGGGGACCAACTGAATCTACCCGCCATCGCGCCATTGGTCACCAAGTTCCTGGAGGCCGAGCTAGCGCTGTTTGGTGGATTGTCTGGTGTCTCGCCGATCAGCCAGCATGTGATCGTGCTCGCGCTACTACCCAAAGAACCCGGCTATGCTCAAGATAATCAACGAGCAGGTCGATGAGTTGCTGCGAGAGGGATGTATCGAGCCATCGAAGGGCCAGCACAGTGCTCCAATCGTTTTGGTTGGAAACAAGACGGGGGAGACCCGCATGTGCGTCGATTTCCGGCAACTAAACACGCGCTTGACACCCGATGCTTACCCGCTTCCTCAGATCAACTCGATTCTGGAGAGACTGAGGAACGCCAAATTTATCAGCACCCTGGATCTCAAGAACGGCTACTGGCAGATCCCGATGGCAAGACAGCCGCGAGTGTACGGCTTTCACTGTACCTGGGCGAGGACTGTTCCAATGGAAATTGACTCTATTGGAGTCATTAGGTTTCTTTGAGCTCTCCACAATTCGTGATTAGTGCTGGTGGGAGAGAGTTGCTCGATATATATACGTTGGCTGTTTACTTCCTCTTGTTTAAGAGCATTTAAGAGCAGGCTTACCCTGCGTGTGGCTATTTTAAGCATGTTCCTTGTAGTTTGTGATCTATTGGACTGCCACTCCCTTCGTAGGCGTCATTTATCTAATACCAGCCGCTTTCTACACATGTTTTCTACTGATGAACAAAGCTGGCAGGGGAGGAATCGTGACCAAAACGGTGCAAGTACTGCCTGAAAACACCACGGCCACTCAACATCTGGCTCATTGATGGCTTGCTGCCTTATGACAAAGAGCTCTTGTGCTCAGCTGCTTGTAGGTTGATTGGTATCAACCCCGCGATGACCAGTGCGGCGTCGTCGGATATGGTTCTGAAACCACTGCAGACCCTCAGAACTCCGAGTCTGTATGTAGACTCTAACCGTTGCTTTGGCCCAGACCTGTGCGCCATAGAGCATCGTCGCTTTAATCACTTCGATAAGGAGGCGCCTTCGTGCTTGTTTGGGGCCCCTCGTGTTCAGCATTATCCTGCTTAGAGATCTGTCGAGCTCGCCTGCTCTAGTGCTGGCATGCATAAGATGCTCTTTGAAGGAAAGTCTCGCATCTAAAGGTACTCCGAGGTATTTAATGGATCTCGCTGATTGGTTGAATGGTTTCTGGTACCTTCCTACTGCTCATGAGTACTGCCTGCGACTTATGATCCGCTAGCTGTAGGTCCGCTCTACTCAACCACTCTTTTATGATGGAAACTTCTGCTCCGCATTTCTCCTCGGCATCATGGACTTGATTGGCCACCACAAATACATCATCTACAAAGCCTATTATGCTTGTATCCCCTGGAAGCTACAGCCTTAGAATTCCATCATACAGGACATTCCATAGTATGTGTCCTAAAACTGAGCCCTGGGGTACACCTTCTGTGATGGCATAAGATACCTTTATTTAGGGACTCTATCTCTAAAGTAGTCTTCAATAATGTAGTATAAATAGTCTGGTTCCTCAAAGTTTGATATTGCACTGAAGATTTTCGCCCAGTTTGCGGTGTTAAATGCGTTTTTGATGTCCAGGGTGAGCACCACGCAATATTGTTTCGTGCCTCCTTTCCATTGAGTTCCTTCGAGGGCTTTAGCAATGTCCACCTCTGTTGAAATGGCATCTACTGTAGATCGCTGTTTTCTAAATCAGAATTGCATCGTTGAGAGACTGCCTGCTTCTCCTATGGCCCATTCAAGCCTATTTGCTAGTATTTTTCTAGCAGTTGCCAGCCGTGTCGATAAGACAGATAGTTCGGAACGATGTGAGATCTCCGTTTTATTTATTGGGCTTTAGGAGCAATACTAGCTTTTGCATCTTCTACATATCCGGAAACCTGCCTTCCTTCAAGCACAGGTTGTACAGGTCCACGAACGCGCATGGATTTAGCTCAATGGCAAGCTTGATGGCTTTGTTTGGGATGAGATTATGCCCTGGAGCCTTATCGTTTTCAAGTTTACTTGCGGCTGCTCCCACTTCCTGCACTGTAACCTCATGTCCGATCGGGATCCTGATGTTGTCTGGGGGTGGATTTATAGTGATTGCTTGCATCGGTCAGAATAAGGTATTAATTATTGCTATCATCGTGTCGGCCTCGATTGGGGAAGCAGGCTTGCAGCTTTTAGCTTCTTAATTGCCACTTTGTACGCTAATCCCCAGATGTTATCTGCAGCGCCACACAGCGCCATGAAACAGGTTAGCTTGCTGATCGCGTACTCCGCTTGTAGCGCTGGAAGCTCAAGATTGCCCTTTGCTCTTTGGTATTGTCTTCTTGCAGCAATGCAGGCTCGCCTGGCATTCGCTATATCCTCTGTCCTCCAGTAAACAGGTTCATGGTGCCTCCTATATCCTCTTTTATTCACCATGCTGAAAAAAAGAGGATATAGGAGGCACCATGAACCATTCCTTGCCGAGTTTGCGATGCATGTTATGTGGGTAGGGTTAAAAGCCGCTTCGAAATCATGCCTCCTCAGGGTGTCGGATTTATAGCACCTCTGTGGTTGGAAGCGGGTCCTTGAAGACCGTGTATTGCCTAATTCGACGACAATGGCCAAGTGGTCGCTGGCAGTGTAGGCTTCGCTTAGGCATCATTTTGCCTGCCTGGCGAGCGCACATGAAGTGAAGGTCAAGTTAATGATTGATCCAATTCCACCTCTACTAAATGTGTGCCTCGATCCGGTGTTAAGCAGTCCGATGTTCAGCGCTGTAAAGGCTTCCAGGAGTTATCTGCCACTCGCGTTTGTGGTTGGGCATCCCCATTCCTCGGACAATTCATTGCAGTCTCCTGCAATCACGATGTTGGAATTTAACATCATAATTTGTTTAAAAAAGGTTTAACAACGGACGCTCGAGCTATACCTGTCGAATAAGCATGTGAATAAATTTTAAAGAGTAAACCAGGCCTAAGGGTTTCCCACTATCGAGTGCGCTCGACTGTTGCTCTCGTTATTTTTACGGGTTTTATTGTTTATTATACTAACAATATTGTTGTAGTCCTCTGTGTCTCTACGCGCCCGAAACACCGAAACTGACTTCAGGCTGCCAGCGCGGTAGCCGAAGCATTTGCCTATTGTCAAATTTCACAAGCAATGCATTCACACGCGGGCCGTGCATGCATACACGCACACATGGAAACGATCACACAGCGCAAAGAATTACGCGCATGCTTATCGTTCCGCTGTCGTTGTGCGACTGAAGCAGTTTTGAAGCTATGCACTGTTTGTACTGAGAGCCGAATTGCAAGATTGTACTGAGAGCCAAATAGCGAGATGCCCCAGCCGAACAGCAAGCTGCCCCAGTCGAGCGTTCAGCCTAAGATTTTATTCTCAATGCTTCTGTTCTGCTTCTTCTCTGGGGCAGCTGCTCCAAAAAATTAGACTCAAACAACGTCAGATCTGTTTGAGGTCTTTATGTGTTCATTGCTTAGTGGTACAACCGTACTTGAAAATCGGTTTTTTTGATTTACAGGGGCGGGAATAAATCTAAAATCAACTTGATCTGCGTGCAATAATAAGATACATATATTACAACCGAATTTTTGAGATCTAGGTTTTCATAGGGACGAACAGACAGACTGACGAAGCATTTGCCTATTGCCAAACTTCAATTCATACGCGGGCCGTGCATACATACACGCACACATGGAAACGATCGCACAGCGCAAAGAAGTACGCGCATGCTTATCGTTCCGCTGTCGTTGTGCGACTGACTTCATGCCGCTGTTTGCTGTTTCTGGATTGCTCACCAAAGAGAGCTGAACGCTCACTTATATAACACTTCGTATAACACTTCGACGGGGGGTCATAATAAAACAAAACCACTCGACCGCTACTTTTCGCTGTTTGAGTACTCTATATGTTAGATGCTTAGTGGTACTTGTTAGAGCTGTAAAAACAACGATGTTTAGGTATATCGATGTTTCGATGTTTATCATAAAAACGTCGATGTATCGATATATCGAAGTTTCTAATAGGGCAAGCTAATTTATATATGTATAAAATTAATAAATTATAAGGGGAGATTGTAGTTCTAAGGCGCCAAGATCTGACGATTGATCCTTATAAATCTGGACGAGATATGTCGAAAATATTAAGTATTAATTTTTTGTTTTCGGCTAAGTTTAGAATATATAGCCGAGTTATCCTGATTTCCCATATAAAATACTCAGTTGAACTTCGAACATCTATGTTTAATAACTTCGATTTTTTCAAAAATTGTGCTTTCAATGTTAAATGTACCTTACATTATATGTTACATACGAGGGTCGTTTGATAAGTCCGTGACTTTTTGAATAAAATATATTTTTTTCGTCAAAGAAGCGTTTTATTTCTCAACATAATCTCCTTTTAGCTCTATACATTTAGTCCAGCGTTTTTCCAATTTTTTTATTCCTTCCAAATAATAGGTTTTCTCAAGGCCCTCAAAATAGTCGTTTGTTTCTGTGATGACCTCTTCATTTGACCCGAATCTCTTACCGCCGAGCCATTTCTTCATGTTTGGAAACAAAAAATAGTCACAGGGGGCTAAATCTGGAGAATATGCTGGATGGGGTAGCAGTTCGTAGCCCAATTTATGAAATTTTGCCATGCTGACTACACACGTGTGCACCCGTGCATTGTCCTGATGGAACAGCACTTTTTTTTTCGCCAAATGCGGTCGTTTCTGCTTCAAATCAATATCGAATCTGTCCAAAAGCTCTGAATAATATTCGCCGGTGATCGTTTTACCCTTTTCAAGGTAATCGATGTGAATGATACCTTGTGCATCCCAAAAAACTGTGGCCATGACCTTGTTGGCCGACAGACCCACCTTGGCCTTCTTTGGTGCACGTTCACCCGGAGAAACCCACTGTCTTGATTGTTCTTTGGTCTCTGGTGTGGTGTGGTGGATCCATGTTTCGTCTACGGTAACGAAACGGCGCAAAAATTCGTTTGGATTGCGGTTGAACATCGCCAAACACTCCTTTGAAATGGTCACACGGTTGCGCTTATGGTCGTGTGTGAGCAATCGCGGCACCCATCGCGCGGAAAGCTTTTTCATGTCCAAATATTCATGTAAAATGTGATGTACCCGTTCAGTTGAGATGCCTACAGCCTCAGCTACCTCACGCACTTTCATTCTCCGATCATCCAATATCATTCCATAGATTTTGTCGACGATTTCTGGCATGACGACCTCTTTTGGGCGACCTGAACGTTCGGCATCACTTGTACTGGTACGACCACAACGGAACTCAGTAAACCATTTCATTGATGGTGCAGAGTCCCCATAATATTTATCAAGTCTTTCCTTGGTTTCGGTGATGGATTTTTTACGCAAAAAATAATGCTTAATTAGCACACGAAATTCACTTTTTTCCATTTTCGTTAAAATTCACGAGATCGTCTGCTTTCAATGCCTATAAAACGCAAACCAAAAAACGCAGCTTTCTCAAAATTTTACAGTCAGCTGTTAATCGATAACTGCTGACAGGAGCAGTGTTGTATTTAGAGCAGGTGCGCGGCAAATACAAAAAGTCACGGACTTATCAAACGACCCTCGTATAACCTCCTATACAATTTTCTTTCTTTTGTTTCCACAGAAGGTACTGAGAAGAATTGCCTCAGCTCTATGAATTACCATAGGGGAGGAGGAGGAGATACCATTGATCGTATATCGCCAACAACAAATTAATTGGCCCAATGGTTTTCACCCGAGTTACATGCCCGAGCATCAGCCGGTAAATTACCACTCCTCAATATGGATCAGTCTGGAAGAATTTGAGCGCAGTATGCAACATTCCTCAGCCGAAGTCCTCAATTAAACATTGTAGCATTGCAAACAAATACAAGTTGGCTCTCAATGTTTCAGTGAAGTCTTTTTCACAATTGTTTCACAACAACAAAAAAAAAACAGAATTCTTTTTTTCTGTAGTTCAGTAAAAATATTTAAACTCAAACGATCTTAAATTTTAATTAATAGTAATTGATTTTATTGAAAAAACAAACATATTTCTGTACATAATAAAAAAGTAATGAAGGTTTAATAAACATTTGTGTATTGATTTTATTTAAAACCAGCAGTACCTCGTAGGGATACTTAAATACTAGGTTCACTTAATTGAGGACTAGCTATTATTAAAGTAACGATTCATTATAACAATTTATATAGGAAATAATTATAAATTTAACAATTTCTTGCTATACTTTGCGCACAATATTCTAAATGTTAAATTACTGGTGGGATAATCTATGATTTAAACGTACAAACTAGCTTAATATTTTCATATACTCTTATTACGTCCATTTTTTTATTTATTTATTTATTTAAAGTCACATAATTAGTTCGTGCAATTGGTGTAAGCTATTTGAGGTACATTAATTAGGAGGTAACTCAAAAATGTTTGTCTTGTGTATATAAGCCTTTAATGTTTGAATTATTTATTACGCTCTTTTCATTTACAATGTGTTCCCTTAGCTCTCCCTTGAACGATAGTGACGCTCTCCTGCTCGACACTAACCTATCGATAAGATTACTTCGGCTGAACGTTCGGCTGGGGCGGTTGTACGTTCGGCGCATAGCATCAAAACTACTTCAGTCCCAAGACTACAGCGGAACGATAAGCATACGCGTACTTTGCGCTGTGCGATTGTTTTCATGTGTGCATAACCTCGCGTATGATTGGATGCGTTGATTGTGAAGTTTGATAACAGACAAATGTTTCGACCAGTGCGCTGTTTCGGAGTCGAGAGCCTAGAGACAGGCACAGTGTGCCAAAATGGTTATCTTGCGGTGAAAATCTTATAACTTTCGAAAACATGTGGCTTGTTCTATGAGGACAACACAAGAACGCCGTAAACAAAAACAAAATATATGTAAATTTAATTATTTGCAAAATTCAATTAAAACAAACTAGAAGAGTCCGAGACATAATGCTGAGTGCACATATTTAACCTTTACCTTTTTTTCTATATACATGTGTGTTTACCAATATTGACAAAATTTGTGAATTAAAATACAAAATTATGAATACATAAATATGTAATTACTAAATAAAATTATCCTCAAAGAACAAGCCACATGTTTTCGAAAGTTTTAAAATTTTCGCCACAAGATAACTATTTGTGCCCACTGTGCCTGTCTCTTTTCTGTCGACGCCGAAACTTAAAATTGACTTTAGGCTGCCAGCATTTGCCTGTTGTCAAACTTTACAAGCAACGCATACATACATACGCTGGCTTGTGCATGTATACACGCACATTTCGAAACGATCGCACACCGCAAACAAGTACGCACATGTTTATCGTTCCCCTGTCGTTGTGCGACTTTAAGCAGTTTTGATGCTATGCACTCTTTGTACTGAGAGCCGAATAGCGAGATTGTACTGAGAGCCGAATAGCGAGATGCCCCAGCCGAACAGCGAACTGCCCCGGTCGACCGTTCAGCCTAAGTTTTTATTCTCAATGCTTCTGTTCTGCTTCTTCTCTGGGGCAGCTGGTCCGAAAAATCAGCCTCAAACAACGTCAGATCTGTTTGAGGTCTCTATGTGTTCATTGCTTAGTGGTACAACCGTACTTGAAAATCGGGTTTTTTGATTTACAGGGGCGGGAATAAATCTAAAATCAACTTGATCTGCGCGCAATAATAATATACATATATAATATTACAACCAAATTTGGTACCAAATTTCTTACAGTTTTTGAGATCTAGGTTTTCATAGGGACGAACAGACAGACAGAGGGACTGATAAATGGACATGGCTACATCGACTTGGCTGTTGATATTCATATGTTAAGAATATATAAAGTTTATGAGTTCTGCCTGTTACATACATAGCTGTCGTTGTGCGACTGAAGCAGTTTTGATGCTATGCACTGTTTGTACTAAGAGCCGCACGGCGTGCTGCCCCGGTCGAACGTTGAGCCGAAGTCTTTATTCTCATGCTTCTTTTCTGCTTCTTCTCTGGGGCAGCTGGTCCGAAAAATCAGCTTCAAACAGTGCTTAGTGGTAAAACTCTACTTGAAAATCAATTTTTTGAGTTACAGGGGCGGGAATAAATCTAAAATCAACTTAATCTGCGTGTAATAATAACATATATTTATTACAACCGAATTTGGTTGGTCTTACGGTTCTGAGATCTAGGTTTTCATATGGACGGACAAACAGACAGACGGATGGATAGAACGGACATGGCTACATCGACTTGGCTGTTGATATTGATATGATATGATGTTGAGAATATATAAAGTTTATGAGGTCTGACACGCAACCTTCTGTTACATACATTGCTATTATACCCTTCTACTCTATTGGTAGCGGATATAAAAATAGTGCTCAACAAATAATTACTAATTTGTAATTGATATTATTTTCGGATTTGCCAATAGTGGAAACCTCTTGAAACCTTCTGTTGCAGATTTTGTTCCTAAGCGACTTCTCTAAGTGGATGTATTTTTCTTTCCATTTTTATATCATTATTGAGTTGCAATATATATACAGGGAATGCCTTAAACAATCATTTACCGCCGTTGGAAAATGTACATCGAACAAATGAAGTACTGAATGATGATGTTTCTATTCTATAGGGAAATAGTACAGTTTGGAAGGAATTACAAGACTCTAACCTTAAATCTAGAGTCAATTTCTCTTCCCTCACTTTTGGATATCGGCAGAGGAACTGATCTGAGGCGCCAATCATAGCTTAATTCTGAGTTAAATCGGTGTAACTAATTACAACAACGATAAAAATGATACAATAAAACACTTAATCTAAGTGCCGTGGCCTCTATCGGTGACAAATTACTTAACTAACTATCGATAGCCAACTTATCAGTTCCGCGACATACATACTTCATCTTAATGTGCTTGTTAGAGCTGTAAAAACAACGATGTTTAGGTACATCATAAAAACATCGATGTATCGATATATCGAAGTTTCTCAGAGGGCAAGCTGTTAATTTATATATAAAATTAATAAATTATAAGGGGAGATTGTAGTTCTAAAGCGCCAAGATCTGACGATTGATCCTTATAAATCTCGACGAGATATGTCGAACATATTATTTTTTGTTTTCGGCTAAGTTTAGAATATATAGCCGATTTGTCCTGATTTCGCATATAAAATTCTCAGTTGAATTTCGAACATCTATGTTTAAAAACTTCGATGTTTTCAAAATTTGTGCTTTCAATGTTAAATGTACCTTACATTATATGTTACATATAACCTCCTATACAATTTTCTTTCTTTTGTTTCCACAGAAGGTACTGAGAAGAATTGCCTCAGCTCTATGAATTACCATAGGGGAGGAGGAGGAGATACCATTGATCGTATATCGCCAACAACAAATTAATTGGCCCAATGGTTTTCACCCGAGTTACATGCCCGAGCATCAGCCGGTAAATTACCACTCCTCAATATGGATCAGTCTGGAAGAATTTGAGCGCAGTATGCAACATTCCTCAGCCGAAGTCCTCAATTAAACATTGTAGCATTGCAAACAAATACAAGTTGGCTCTCAATGTTTCAGTGAAGTCTTTTTCACAATTGTTTCACAACAACAAAAAAAAACAGAATTCTTTTTTTCTGTAGTTCAGTAAAAATATTTAAACTCAAACGATCTTAAATTTTAATTAATAGTAATTGATTTTATTGAAAAAACAAACATATTTCTGTACATAATAAAAAAGTAATGAAGGTTTAATAAACATTTGTGTATTGATTTTATTTAAAACCAGCAGTACCTCGTAGGGATACTTAAATACTAGGTTCACTTAATTGAGGACTAGCTATTATTAAAGTAACGATTCATTATAACAATTTATATAGGAAATAATTATAAATTTAACAATTTCTTGCTACACTTTGCGCATAATATTCTAAATGTTAAATTACTGGTGGGATAATCTATGATTTAAACGTACAAACTAGCTTAATATTTTGATATACTCTTATTACGTCCATTTTTTTATTTATTTATTTATTTAAAGTCACATAATTAGTTCGTGCAATTGGTGTAAGCTATTTGAGGTACATTAATTAGGAGGTAACTCAAAAATGTTTCTCTTATGTATTTAAGCCTTTAATGTTTGAATTATTTATTACGCTCTTTTCATTTACAATGTGTTCCCTTAGCTCTCCCTTGAACGATAGTGACGCTCTCCTGCTCGACACTAACCTATCGATAAGATTACTTCGGCTGGGGCGGTTGTACGTTCGGCGCATAGCATCAAAACTACTTCAGTCCCAAGACTACAGCGGAACGATAAGCATGCACGTACTTCTTTGCGCTGTGCGATCGTTTTCATGTGTGCGTGTATGTATGCACAAGCTCGCGTATGATTGGATGCGTTGATTGTGAAGTTTGATAACAGACAAATGTTTCGACCAGTGGGCTGTTTCGGCGTCGAGAGCCTAGAGACAGGCACAGTGTGCCAAAATGGTTATCTTGCGGTGAAAATCTTATAACTTTCGAAAACATGTGGCTTGTTCTATGAGGACAACACATGAACGCCTTAAACAAAAACAAAATAAATGTAAATTTAATTATTTTCAAAATTCAATTAAAACAAACTAGAAGAGTCCGAGACATAATTCTTTCACATAAATTCATTATAAATATAGCCCTGCCTGTAAACAAATCGGTGCGGAGTGCACATATTTAACCTTTACCTTTTTTTCTATATACATGTATGTGTTTACCAATATTGACAAAATTTGTGAATTAAAATACAAAATTATGAATACATAAATATGTAATTACTAAATAAAATTATCCTCAAAGAACAAGCCACATGTTTTCGAAAGTTTTAAAATTTTCCCCACAAGATAACCATTTGTGCCCATTGTGCCTGTCTCTTTTCTGTCGACGCCGAAGCATAAAATTGACTTTAGGCTGCCCACATTTGCCTGTTGTCAAACTTTACAAGCAACGCATACATACATACATGTTTAACGTTCCGCTGTCGTTTTGCAAGTGAAGCATTTTTGATGCTATGCAATGTTTTTACTGAGAGCCGAAGAGGCAGCCGCGCCAGCCGCCCGTGCAACCGCCCCAGCCGAGCGTTCAGCCGAACGGCTGGATCGAAAACCCAGCGGCAGCAACTTTAATCTTTGAGGTCTCTATGTGTTGATTGCTTGGTGATAAGACTTAATATAATTGAGTATATCTTAACACTATAAGAGTTTATTATACTTATTATAGTATGTGAAGGAACAAAGAGATGGGGGTACAATGCAATGTACAAACCATTTGTGAATTAATTGTTATATCCTTGCAGAAGGTATATATTTATTTTGGGGCAGGAGTTTGCAACACACTTTTGGAGACATCACCATCACCATAAAGTATATACAGTGTGTCAAGTAACTCTTTATATACGAGGGTCGTTTGATAAGTCCGTGACTTTTTGAATAAAATATATTTTTTTCGTCAAAGAAGCGTTTTATTTCTCAACATAATCTCCTTTTAGCTCTATACATTTAGTCCAGCGTTTTTCCAATTTTTTTATTCCTTCCAAATAATAGGTTTTCTCAAGGCCCTCAAAATAGTCGTTTGTTTCTGTGATGACCTCTTCATTTGACCCGAATCTCTTACCGCCGAGCCATTTCTTCATGTTTGGAAACAAAAAATAGTCACAGGGGGCTAAATCTGGAGAATATGCTGGATGGGGTAGCAGTTCGTAGCCCAATTTATGAAATTTTGCCATGCTGACTACACACGTGTGCACCCGTGCATTGTCCTGATGGAACAGCACTTTTTTTTCGCCAAATGCGGTCGTTTCTGCTTCAAATCAATATCGAATCTGTCCAAAAGCTCTGAATAATATTCGCCGGTGATCGTTTTACCCTTTTCAAGGTAATCGATGTGAATGATACCTTGTGCATCCCAAAAAACTGTGGCCATGACCTTGTTGGCCGACAGACCCACCTTGGCCTTCTTTGGTGCACGTTCACCCGGAGAAACCCACTGTCTTGATTGTTCTTTGGTCTCTGGTGTGGTGTGGTGGATCCATGTTTCGTCTACGGTAACGAAACGGCGTTTGGATTGCGGTTGAACATCGCCAAACACTCCTTTGAAATGGTCACACGGTTGCGCTTATGGTCGTGTGTGAGCAATCGCGGCACCCATCGCGCGGAAAGCTTTTTCATGTCCAAATATTCATGTAAAATGTGATGTACCCGTTCAGTTGAGATGCCTACAGCCTCAGCTACCTCACGCACTTTCATTCTCCGATCATCCAATATCATTCCATGGATTTTGTCGACGATTTCTGGCATGACGACCTCTTTTGGGCGACCTGAACGTTCGGCATCACTTGTACTGGTACGACCACAACGGAACTCAGTAAACCATTTCTTAACCATTGAAATTGATGGTGCAGAGTCCTCATAATATTTATCAAGTCTTTCCTTGGTTTCGGTGATGGATTTTTTACGCAAAAAATAATGCTTAATTAGCACACGAAATTCACTTTTTTCCATTTTCGTTAAAATTCACGAGATCGTCTGCTTTCAATGCCTATAAAACGCAAACCAAAAAACGCAGCTTTCTCAAAATTTTACAGTCAGCTGTTAATCGATAACTGCTGACAGGAGCAGTGTTGTATTTAGAGCAGGTGCGCGGCAAATACAAAAAGTCACGGACTTATCAAACGACCCTCGTAGTAACTCTGTATATGTAGTATATACATATGTATGTATAAAGTGTTTCTTAACATACTGTACATATATTTTGAATGAGCATCAACAGAATATTAACTTGGCACACGCTCTAAATAAGCCGTATTTAAATTATATGCATATAAAATGTAATTAAATGTAATGTAATAGGAAGAATCAGCCGAAATTACTATAGAGTGTTTGTAATAAGAGCATTTATTGTATTTTAGTTTTAAAACCTTGACTGGATTTTATGATTGGGTCTGATTGAATATATCGATAAATTTGCCTTTGGTTTTTAGACCTTAATTGGATTTTGTGTTTGCTCTGATTGAATGCTTTGATAATTTTGGAATCTAGTATAATAGTTTTATACATATGCCTAAAGAGCTTAATATTTCAACTGAATATACACTTGCTCATGATTAGTGTAATGTGTGAATATACATTTAGTTGTTAGTGCTCTTTTGTTATGCTTCTCTGTATAGGTATAGATTACTCCGCATACATGTGCTCGCCGGCATCCGATGGATGAGTTGTGTATTTACATTGGGGCACACGATAACACTCATCGTTCTTACTTTGCGAGACGGATATTTGATTTTGATCCAGTTCGGGACTTGGGCTTCCATTTTGGCTATCATTTTGTTCTAACGTTGTGGCGCAGGCGGCACCTTGTGTGCGGCTTATTGCGGAACTTGTAGGTGCAGCCTGTCCAGTTGTGGCTGATCGGCGGTAGACAGTGCTATTCATTGTCAGTTTACGCACATTCTTATCCGGATGGAAGACTAATATATACACTTTCGGCGAGTAGAGGCATATCAATGCCACCGATGCACTTAGACTAATTGAGATGCACAGTGTGGTTATTTGTATCTGTAATCAAGCAATATTATGGTATTGACAAGCATCAATCAAAATTATTGTAGGGGGATCTTTGCTCTGCTGATTTTTTAGCTATTTTCTTTTTGGCAACACTGGTTTAAACAGCTGACGCGCGTTTCGTGTTTTGTTTCACTCTCAAACATCTTTAGTTTGGTCTATAATTTAACCATGAATCGTCTTACAAACAAACAAAGCGTTGTAAATTATTAAATTTGTTTTATTGAAATGCGTGCTCTGCTAAGAAAGCTCATTGCGCGCTTTTTCTTGACTTGATGCCGCTGTTTGCTGTCTGGATTGCTCACCAGAGAGAGCTGAACGCTCACTCATATAATACTTCGCCGGGGGGTCACAATAAATCAAAACCACTCGGCCGCTACTTTTCGCTGTTTGAGTACTCTATATGTTAGATGCTTAGTGATTGTATCAACATAACAAAACAACAAAATCGAAATTTGAATACCATATACGTAACCCACGAAAATTCAAAATTCGCGATACTTTTTGAAGAAACTTCATATTGATCGTTATTGAACACTACGTGTTGTAAAAGCAGTTTAAAAAACGGTAACAAAAGTTGAGATCGAAGTTTCGTCATCATACATGGACATCAGACAATTTTTTGTGAAAATGAAATGCATACCCCTTAGTTCAGTTTATAAGTGTGCATACAAATTGTTTTAAAAACTTCTTTGGAAGAGGAATAATCTGAGATTGAGCGATTCAATTAATCAAGAAAAAAAAACGCTTAACAATTAATCGTTATTTTGTAATCGAAATTTTTTTTCATTCAACAGATAATCATTATTATTTGAACAAAAAAATAGAAAATTATGAAATTTGCTATTACTTCGGATTTGTCAAGAGTGGCCAGAGTAGAAACCATCTGGTGTATTTTTTTATAACCTTCAACCATTGAAAATGGTCAAAAGGGGATACTAACTTTGTGCAAATGTATAAAGTGTATATATTCTTGTTCAGGATTACTCGCCGAGTCGATTGGATCATGTCTGTCTGTCGGGAATAATGTTAAAGCATGTGCATATATGTATATGTGAATGAATTTAACAAATTAAACTACACCAGAACATGGTTTGAAGGGTATCCCACTGTCGCGTGCTGCCCGACTCTTGCTTTTCTTACAGGTTCTTTCCCTATCGCGTCTATCAAAACACAAGTGTTTTTGCGTATACCACAAAATGGCGCATTGAATCCTCTGCTGCCTTTGATGCCTTGCCCCGTTACATGGGCTTCCTCATTTCCCCTTGCCGGTATCCAGCTTAGTCTTAGGCTGTTAGTTCTAACAACTAAATACTAATTCCCATTTGATGTTGCAGTTTGCAGTCTTACCTCATACGAGTTACCAGTGCCAAAGTAAATGGGTACAAATGCTAACCAGATAATGCAGGTAGTGTACATTGTGAATCCAATAAACTTGGACTCATTGAAATTTTCGGGTATTTTGCGTGTCTTGATGGCGTAAACGGTGCAAATTGTAATTAGAATCATGTTGTAGAGCTGCGAAAAGAGGAACGACATGTCTTGGATTTTGCACTTGAGTATAACTTCGGTACGGTCTGGGTAATAGAAGCGGGTGCCTGGAGGCTCCACTATCATCCAGATCATTGTGATTAATACTTGAATGGCTAAAGAAAAATAGAGGTACATAAATCAATTGTAAGGTCATTCATTATATAATGACAATCAGATACACTTACCAATCAGTGACGTTGTAATCACAACCTGCGACTGTGGACTGATGTACCTGAGGCGTTGTGCCGACTTTGATGCCGAGTGAAAAATGCGTGATATGCGATTTGTTTTCGTCAATAGCGCACTGTAGATAATGGAGAAGCCGACCCCAATGCCAAACCGCTGCAGCACACATGAACCGATCGTTGGCTTGGCAATTAAAGCAAATGTATTGCAGTAACAGACGAGAATACCAAACAGCAGCATATAGCTTAACTCACGGCCAGAGGCGCGTACAAGGGGCGTGTCGTGATTCTTTGCAAACAGCACAATCACGATGAACGTCATTATAATGCCAATAACTGCAATTGCCAACGGTATAAATGCAAGTAGGGAATTCCAACGCATGTACTGAATGCTGAGTGGGAAACAAGAGAGCTTATCGGGAAAGGGCCAAAGTCCCGGGCCGCAGTCTCTGCAGGTGAACTCGTCATAAACGTACTCGTACGCCTCACAACTATCGCAGATCCAACAACAGGTATCGCCCTTAAAACAAGCTTATTAATATATATAATGATATATAGCACTTTGATTACCTGTTGTTTCTTTATCATGCCCACATCGCAGGGCAACGAACATGCCGAGGTTGGCATCTCCTGTTCCTTGTTCCAAACAACCGTTTCCAAGTTGAGCTCAAGAGCATTAAACCATTTGCCGACAACCTATATTTATTTAGTTAATCTTTGTGTCTTAAAGATCATGCATTAATCTTATTAAATTAAACTATAAAGGGTGATTTTTAGCTATTATCTTTTTTGGCTTACACTGGTTTAAACAGCTGACGCACGTTTCGTGTTTTGTTTCACAGTCAGTCTATAATTTAACCATGAATCGTCTTACAAACGAATAACGCTGCAAATTATTGCATTTGTTTTATTGAAATGCGTGCTCTGTTAAGAAATTTCGACGCGCGCTTCTTCTTTCATTTTATGATCAGTTTAATCGACCAACTAAAGCCGCCTAGGTCGTGCGATTTAACGCCTTTAGACTATTTTTTGTGGGGCGAAGCCCGTTTCAATTGATGCAGTGGAGTACAAAACTGAAGCAATTATGTGTAAGAAATGGTGGAAAGAGTATATCAAAATTGGAAATGAAAATGGCTTGACCAGTTAATGCACAGTCGCGCTCAACATTTGCATGAAATAATCTTCAAATATTCAATTATATCGACTCATATCAAGATTTCATGCATTTCTCTCAATTAAATGTGTTTTTGTTTGAAAAACTTTTATATACCTCTTAAAAAATCACCATTTTTAGGCAATGGATTTAAAAAAAATGCATGGTCTATTGTGTTTGTCGGAACGGAAATATGCGTAACAGGCAGAAGAAGGCATCTCCGACCCCATAAACTATATATATTCTGAATCAGTATCAGTAGCCGAGTCGATTGAGCCATGTCTGTCTGTCCGTCTTTCCGTCTGACTGTCCGTTTGTCTGTCTGCATGAACACCTGGATCTCAGAAACTATAAGAGCAAGAGTCATCAAATTTTCTGACATTGTCTCAAAGTTTTTTAAAATTTTGGACACGCCCATTCCCGCCTCTGTAAATCAGTAATAACTATTTTAGAACTACAATATTAACTCAACAACCAAAGTTGTATATTTTACATTTAAATCGGACTATAAATAAGGAAGATATGATACGAATTAAACTCACTTTGAACATGCCATATATACTTAACCAGACCTAATTTACGCAAGCATACCAAAGTTGAAATCTAGCGTCAGACATTGCATTGTATGGTAACAAAATTGGTTCACAATGCAGCTTTTCCGATTGGCCAAGAAGTGAGGCGATGGCCGAGTGGTTAGAGTGGCGGACGGCAAATTCAAAAGACTATGATAGCGTGCGTGTGTTGAGGCGAGTGGAAATTTTCATTTATTAATTATTTATTATTTTATTTTATTTATTTATTTTATTCTAATAAACTAAAAGAAAAGTTACAGTCATGCGGGCTGTGATATTGCCACTACATACTAATTAAATTATTTAATTAAATTTCATTTCATATTTATTATGCAATATGAAAGACAATCAAATTATAATATTTATAAATACTATTAATTATTTATAAATAAAGTTTACTATTTTTACTTTATTTAGCACTCATAAAAAAAGCACGAGATAATGCGTTCTTCAATGCCGTCACTCTTTCCGTATTTTGTCTGTTATGACTTTGCAAGTTCAGTAATATTGCAATTGGATGTTTCCTATTTTTTTTTTGCCCTCAATATTTTGCAATTAGAATGCTAGAACATAACAGCGATCATAAGCCCATATAAAATTATGAATATGCCAGTTGGACGCCCGTACATACATGTCTGAATATCCACATGTATGTATTGGCGTCCCACTTCAACACACATTATTGCACGCATGTATGTACATTCACATATGTACAATTCTGTTTGGAGTTGCTGTTGTGTACCAACGAAAGAAAACTAAGTTTTAATTGCATATATTGCGTAGCAAAAACTTAAAAATCGCCTACCGCCGCCGCTTCTCTTTCCTGTTTTGGAGCATTTAATATATTTAATGTAAAATAATTAAAAAGAAAAGAATTTCACATGTCGATCGTAGCTGCAATCGAACCTCAAACACGCTCAACATCATTGGCCTTACAATTCGAGACGTAGTCCACTCAGCCACTGAAAAATTCTTGCGGTCGTCGGAAATGGTGAGATATTAGACAAAGAGACAAGACGCACTATGCAGTCTTATCAAGAAGCATATGTAATGAAATTTGGTACGCGCTAGAAATGCATATCTATATATGTATATTGCCTAACTGTAGCGTTCGTACTTTTATGTTCGTAATCAGAATCGATAGTAGCTACCAGTGTCTCTTATATAAGACCTTTAGCTGTTGAAGCAGCTACCGGACTTTCTTCTATTGGCAGATAAAATGTGAATATATATTATATATACGAATGGAACCCTACCTTGTACTGGTATCCCGAGGAGTTGTAGAGTCGTTGATAATTTAATATATCATATCTAGCCAGTCCGTCCCCCTGTCGATCGAACTTGACCTCACTGCCAGCCAAATCTTGAAGAGCAAATAACAAATATTGGTATATTTCATCTACAATTTACAACGAATTATATATGTATATACAGTACCTACAAAGGAGACGTTAAGCAAGTAGTTATTGTAGAAGTCCTTGCCATCGTAGCTAGTCATGTCTGGACACGCCTCTGACTGGCTATCTACGGGATGGCGATACCAAACAGATTCCGTATGGAGATGATGCTTCTCCTGACGTACATCATTCCGCGTGCAAAGATCTTGATGCAAATTATGAATGGCGTGTGCAAAGGCGTAGACTGCATCCACCACAAATTGCGTTTTCGATTCCTGTTCGTACCTGAAACATAGATATATATAGAAAGAGATATATATATTTCTTGTATACAAATATTCATACGTATTCATAACGTACGATTTTAGAAGGCCATATCATGGATAGAAGGGTATGGAAGGGGTTTGTCTAATCTCAAAACTAGTGAGAAAGGTTTAATAATCTTAAAGAGGCTGTAGAGTTAGGTAGTTAGAAAACAAACTAGAGTTATTGTTGTCTGAGCACAACACCCAGAGGGCATAGTTGGACCTGCAATACGAATGAGCTTCTTCTTCGTCTTCTGCTTGGGTGGCATTACAACCCGTCATCGGGTTACGGCCGACCTCATCATTTTACGTGCCTCCTCCAATTGGGGTTACACCAAGCGCAGCCTGATTCTACTCTATCGAAACCGCGATCGTCCCCTTCGTCGCGCGACATCGACTCTTTTCTTTCAAACATTTTCTTCGCTTGAGCTTCTTCGTCCATACTTATGACATGTCCAAGCCAGCGCATACTTTGTAGAGTAATGCGCAGTATTACGTCAATGTCGTCGTAAAGCTCATACAGTTCGTGGTTCATTCGAACCCGGCACGATCAGGACCAAAGATCTTGCGTAGTATTTTCCTCTCGAACACTCCAAGCTTTGCTGCATCCGTGTGTGACAGTTCCCAGTACCCTTGTCGGTCGAGACAGAGAGAGAGCTCTGCTACATATCTGCTTACAGAGCTGATAGTAACATCTGTTCGTAAATGTGATTCTCCGATTAATCTTCATGCTGATGTTGTTGCTGGAGTTGACAGCGGTGCCAAGGTATATGAAATCCTTGACAACATCGACGCGCATCTACTTGGGATCCGAAAGAGATAGTGCTCAAAAATGACAACTAATTCTACAAGGGACAGATGTGCCAGAATGGACAAATGGGACAGATGTGCCAGAATGGACAGAAGTGGCTAAGCTATTCAACACTATTAACGTCAGCTTGTATTAGAAGGATATGGAAGGGGATACAGACAGTATTAATAGTCTTGAAGAGGCTGCAGAGTTAAGGTTAGACACAATAAACTGGAGGGCATAAATTGACCTACAAGGAGGTACTGCTCAGACACAGAGCGGGACTCAGAAGTGTAAGTGCCTAAGACTGTACAACACTAGCAATCTTGTCACCTTGTATCAGGTTAATACTACACCAAGAATTGTGCTACAATAACTAAGGAAATGAAGAAAGTAGTATTGGGAGGAAGTCTTGGGTGTTGATTTCAATGTCAATACCAATTTGACTACTTACCCGACCTTCTCGGATAGGCGCAAGTTCTCGTAGCATCGGTTGCTTTTGTTGTCTGTGGCATTTTGAGATTTGACCCTGCCTTCAAGGATGCAATTGAATGTGTCCTCCCAGTATTCAGCAAACCATGGATTCCTGTGATTTGATGCCGGTGTCAATTGCATCATGTAGCTATCAAAATCATCGATTATTTCGGACTGTAGTTCAACAGTTATAGCACCTTCGGCAATCTCTTCGAGTCCTTCAAGAAGCTTCTGCTGCTTACCCCAGCCATCGCTGGCAATCCAATTGAATTGCTGCGTGAGATTTGCACGCTTTGCGGCTAGCAGGATGCGTCTGGCGTCCTCGGCACGGGTGAACAGTACAACACCACGGGCACTGGACTTTTTCTGCAGTTTGCCAATTATGGCATCGAAGATCTTATCGTCTGCTGCGCTGGGCACCTTCTCGGCAGCCGCAATGCACACATGTCGCTCGGTCGCCTCCTTGTGGAAGGCTTCAATGCCGTATTCACCGTAGGAGCCCTCAGAGTGTATGGTCGAGACGTAGGACCAATTGAGGTTCTTTATTATATCCACTAGGGCAACGGATTGAAACGTATCTGGCGGCACAGTGCGTGCGAATAGATCAAAACGCGATTTATCGGATAGTGTTTTGGCCGTGGAGGCTGGCGATATTTGTGGTATATGAAAGAGACGCAACAGATTGGCTACCTGCAGAGATACAGAACTGTACGATCCACCGATCACACCGAATACCGGTCCCGATGATGCATTCTTGCGCAACTGTGGGCTTGACATGTCCAAGCATTCGAAAGCCGAGGTATCAAGATTATTTAGCGAGGCGCGTACAAATTGCAGCGACTGATTCAGAGCGTATGTGTCGCGGGAGCACGTATCCAATATATGCACGCCCAATGTTATGCCCGGTAGTAGATTTGTATCATTGTTGACGCGATCAATCGCATATAACATCGCCTCCAGACGTTGCACTCCCCGATTGTAGACCTTAGGACCGCACGGTAGTGCACCTTCGCCCTTCTCATGCACCGGGAATAGACCACCGAGTATTATATCTCCGGGCAAAGACACCGACACTGACTCTTGTGACTGCGATCGACCATCAACTGTTCTATATGGCTGCCAAGTAGAGCAGCATGCCAACACAAAGACCAATAACTGACTCCGTCTCGCACTCTTACTGTAGTTCACAATTATTCGCAGCATATTGTAGACCTGGGACCCGTATGACGACATATTGAACAGCGCAGCTTACCTAGATCACTCCAAT
Organism: Zaprionus davidi; assembly: GCA_018903715.1. Taxonomy (NCBI): domain Eukaryota; kingdom Metazoa; phylum Arthropoda; class Insecta; order Diptera; family Drosophilidae; genus Zaprionus; species Zaprionus davidi. The sequence goes on from JAEIGL010000034.1 coordinate 73,643, forward strand.
GTCTTTACCAAAGAACATATTACGGAAGAGAGACCTCTATAAAAATTAATTAATTAGGTTAGTTTATGCCTGACTTTGCTACCTGTAAATAAGTCAGAACCATCCCGATCGCACCTATGTACTACATATATTGTGTAGCTGCCATACAACTTATGCAACGATTTTTCTTATTTTTATACGCTTCGACCATTGAAAATGGTCAAAAAAGGGATACACTTCGACTATGTACTACATATATTATGTAGCTGGCATATAACTTATGCAACGATTTTTCTTATCTTTAAACCTTTCGACCATTGAAAATGTTCCCTTCGACCCACGTATTTTAATTTGTTAAATTATTCTCAACGGGCACTCGCCCGCCTCCCTTGTTAGCTGACACAAGAACTTGGAGTTATGGTCACACTTTCTTAAATAACTTCTGTGTTTATTGTCCGATTAAATTGAAATTTGAAGAATACGTTGATATTTTATTTAGGTTAGTATATGTTAAAGTTAGAAAGTTGTACAAGTATATTTTATAAATTGAGTTCAAAAATCAAATTATTGATTTGCGGGTGGTGGCACCCAACATTTAAAATAAAATTGGACTGCGCTGAGAAAAGCTGAGATCTGTGTGTTCATCTAGTCAAATGGACATCCGGACAGACAGACAGACATGACTTAATCGATTCGGCTAGTGATCCTGAGCAAGAATATATATAATTTATCGGGTCTCCCACGCCTTCTTCTGCCTCTTACATACATTTGCACAAAGTTAGTATCCCCTTTTTAGACCATTTTCAATGGTCGAAGGGTATAAAAATGTTTAAATTCTTAATTTTTATACCCTTCGACCATTGAAAATGTTTAAATTCTTAATTTTTATACCCTTCGACCATTGAAAATGTTTAAATTCTTAATTTTTATACCCTTCGACCATTGAAAATGTTTAAATTCTTAATTTTTATACCCTTCGACCATTGAAAATGGTCAAAAAAGGCTATAGTAACTTTGTGCAAATGTATGTAACAGGCAGGAGGCGTGGGAGAGCCATGTCTGTCTGTCTGTCCGTCTGTCTGTGTCAATGCACAAATCTCAACAATTATAAAAGCTAGAGTTACCAAATTTGGCAGGAAGACTCCTCTGTACTATAAGCTGATCAAGTTTATTTCAAATGTTAGGTGCCACGCCCACCGCCCCCGTAAATCAATAATTTAATTTTTAAACTCAATTTGTAATCTCTGTACAGATGGTTTAAAATTCTCTAACTAATAATATAGTAAAAAGAAAAAGAAAATCCTAATTTTGTTCAAAAGTTGACTTGAAAACAGAATTCTCATTGCATTTTGCCATTTGCAAAGAATTAGTGAACACACTGTATATTTTTGGTCAAAATCAATAGACAAGTGAACGTCGTGTCGTCGATAAAGTTGATTTCAACGATACAATCATAGAGCATATATATTTCTTGATTTAACCCACAAAGACAAAAAATGGTAGGATAGGTGTGGAAGAGTGTTATCAATATCTACGTGCTTTAAAAGTAGTATAACTCTATGTATAACTCTATCATGATGTTACAGTTTGTGTCTGTCTGTCATTTTATTTTAGCTATACCTATACCTATACCTATACCTATACCTATACTTAAACCTATACCTATACCTATACCTAAACCTATACCTATACCTATACCTATACCTATACCTATACCTATACCTATACCTATACCTATACCTATACCTATACCTATACCTATACCTATACCTATACCTATACCTATACCTATACCTATACCTATACCTATACCTATACCTATACCTATACCTATACCTATACCTATACCTATACCTATACCTATACCTATACCTATACCTATACCTATACCTATACCTATACCTATACCTATACCTATACCTATACCTATACCTATACCTATACCTATACCTATACCTATACCTATACCTATACCTATACCTATACCTATACCTATACCTATACCTATACCTATACCTATACCTATACCTATACCTAAACCTATGCCTATACCTATACCTATAACTATACCTATACCTATACCTATACCTATACCTATACCTATACCTATACCTATACCTATACCTATACCTATACCTATACCTATACCTATACTTATACCTATACCTATACCTATACCTATACCTATACCTATACCTATACCTATACCTATACCTATACCTATACCTATACCTATACCTATACCTATACCTATACCTATACCTATACCTATACCTATACCTATACCTATACCTATACCTATACCTATACCTATACCTATACCTATACCTATACCTATACCTATACCTATACCTATACCTATACCTATACCTATACCTATACCTATACCTATACCTATACCTATACCTATACTTATACCTATACCTATACCTATACCTATACCTATACCTATACCTATACCTATACTTATACCTATACCTATACCTATACCTATACCTATACCTATACCTATACCTATACCTATACCTATACCTATACCTATACCTATACCTATACCTATACCTATACCTATACCTATACCTATACCTATACCTATACCTATACCCCGTTTGTTGTACCTAAACCTATAAAATGCACATGTATGTATATGTATACTGACTTACAAAAGACTTGTTCGACTCACACACAGTGCATGCTTATAGAGTTTGTATATATGTAAGCATATCTTTATATATTGTATATAACAATGTATAAACATATCAATTTTATGTACATACACATTACACTTATTATTTACCAATACGTTTGCATAGGTATACTCACATTTACATAAATATATACATATGCATATTCATATGCGTGCGTGTGTTCACACACATACATACACAAAAATATGTATATACACATATGGAATGCAGAAGGTTTAGTAAATATATCCCAATATTAGTTTGTATTTGAGACTTACTTTATTGGGAGAGTCCTTGTACTCCGCTCAGTAAACCAATCTTTCAGTAAGGAGCAAGACACACACATCTGCCCATTGCATTAACTGTAGATAAACTGATTCACTCATGATAAGCCCAAACAGTTCTTGTACCAACAGCAGCAGAACCAGAAGAAAAAGCAGCACAAGCAGCAGCAGCAGCAGCACAACAACAACAAAAGAGGTGAAGAAGTACAGCAGTGGGTGGCGGAAAAGAACAACAGCAAAGGCAGAGGACAGAGAACAACAATAACAACATAGTCCCCATCAGCCATCTAACGGTCCATCTCTCCCAGAATGGTCTTTTTAGGGCTGCAGCAGCCGCAATGGTTCTCAAAGAGAAAAACCACCAGCGCACAGAAAAAAAAAACACTTAACTATTAACATAGAGACGCTCTCTTCCTTTGGCCAAGATTAGTCCTGCAGACTTTGTTAAGAGAGTAAGAGAAATAAAACTTTTCTGTCAAGCTTTCCGGGAAAAGCTTAATGTGTTCCTCTTTTGAGAGCGTGCTTTCTTCATTTGTTTTAAATTTTTGCACCTTATCCTGTTAATAATATCAAAATATCTATATATTATTAAATAAAATCTGCAGCAATATAATCGATAAGATAAAATGTAAAAATAGGATCATCTCGATTAGTCTTTCTTCTCTATGTCAGCGCCGAAAAGTCAGACGCACCAAGTGATGTAATAAAAAAAAGGAAAATATATAAACGAGCTTTCATTTTAAACATAAATAAATTAAGTTTTAGTACTTAAGGCCTGTCTCCAGACGAACTAAAAATAAATTTAAGGCAGAAAATCCAAACAAAAGTCGCGTGTGTCATTTTTAGGCAATCAAAAAATAATTACAAAATATAATACTAAAAATCGGGCAGTATCCGAGGAAGATTGATGACGATTGATTCTTACAGAACTCGATGCGATAAGATGAAAATATTAAATTACAAATTTTAGTTTTCGGCCATTCAAATTTTCAGCTGAAATGGCCAGTATGACCAAAATTCTTTAAGAAAAATCGCCCATATTTTGATACATGACTATGGTCACTGTTTTTTCTTACAGTTGACATTTGAAATGAAATAAAGATTTTATTGTTCGTTTAGTTTGCTTACTAAAACTAATATGCATCGTTCGTTCCGCTGTCGTTGTGCGACTGAAGTACAATAGTTTTGATGCTATGCACTGTTTGTACTGAGAGCTTCTGTTCTTCTTCTTCTCTGGGGTACCAGGTCCGAAAAATCAGCCTCAAACTGCGTCAGAGCTGTTTGACGTCTCTATGTGTTCATTGCTTAGTGTTATTATATTTATTTCGAAATTAATTGCTTGATAAATATATGGCGTCAAAGGAAAATAAATGAAAAAGTTGGGAACCACAATTCGAATAATCTATATCTGCCCGCGTTACTAATAAAAAACGGATTCAATATGTGTAAACAGTTGGGCATAGGGTATTTTGATTTGGGTTCCAGTGAAATGAGAAAAAAGGGAAGAAACTTTGTCATCTGGGGACATGCCCTTGCTTTTATTATTATTTGTATGTAAATGAGTGGATTTAATTGATTTAATCAATTTTTTTCAAATGATTGATGAGACGATTAATGTCATTAATTCTGCCTAGGGTGACCATGCCAAAACCAGGCGATATACTCAGCAATGAATGTGATCATTGCTTAGTGCTCCTATTATGTCAATTTATATTAATATTCTAAAGCAGTTTAATATTTCATTTAAAAATAAATTATTTATTTATTTCGGAAGTAATAATATTGTGATTTTTTGTTTTTTAAATTATGTACAATTTCATAAAAAAATTAGTGTTGAAAAACGCAGTAGGTATGTTCACAAATGATGTTTTATAAATAAATATATAACATAATATCCCAACAATATTTAATTTTATATATGAAATAAAAAATAATTTAAAATAAAATAATTGTTTCGAAATGCAACAATGCACTACAGGCGATTTATAGGCGATAAGTATATGCTATCGATAGATATATGTCGCCATTCCTAAGTAGCACATTGCATGTGGATTGAAATTGATATAGTTTGTTTTTGAAAAAAAAAATACAACAATTAATAAGTTTATAAGTATATATTCAAAGTGCAGGCTCTATTTATACTATCGACGAATGCTCCAGGTAATATACTTCAGTGGCTGGTGGAGAAACAGACGTAAAATAAAATTACATGATGACATTTCACACTACAAGTGCAATCCGTTGACGTTGCTCTCAAAATGATATTCACTTATGTCGCATGTAAATACGCGTACATTATTATTAAAAGTTCAACATTTAACAATTTCTGAGAAGCGGCATTTTAATTAACATGCATTTATTTAACCCGTGAAGATCTTTCAACTAAAATTTTTGTTTGTGAAAGACTTTTACTCCTTCGTCATTCACGCACGCTTGGACATACATACATATGTACGACGTCAACGGCGCAACGTCGCCAATTTGTATATTAAACATAATTATAGAAAAGTGTTTTTTAGTACATTTAAGTTCATTCATTCATTTATAGTTTTTGAATTGAATTTTATTTCATTACTATTTAGTTTGTACATTGCGTGTGTGCATGCACAGACTAATGAGTATTTTATAGTCATAATTATAATTATTATAGAAAAGTGTTTTTTAGTACATTTAAGTTCATTCATTCATTTATGGTTTTTGAATTGAATTTTATTTCATTACTATTTAGTTTGTACATTGCGTGTGTGCATGCACAGACTAATGAGTATTTTATAGTCCCTCATATTTACATAAGTATGTACATACATACGCGCGTATGCTTTAGAAATGTTTAAAAAGATTACCCTTTTACCGTATGGGTGGCGGGTATAACATTGTAAGATATTATTCAAACAGTAATTAACATTTATATTTATTTATTTAGTTTATTCTTGTAACATACTATCATAAACAACAAATATTGTTGTTCTTTTATTTTATTTTGTAGGTTGAGTCTTATATATTTTTTAGAACGTAAGGTAAGGTTTTTACCATGAGTGTTAGTTGAAGTTTGCCGGTTTTACTAGTAGATGTCGCTACCAATATGTATAAAATTCTATGATTCGGCATGCATGGAATTTTTTTCTGTTGACATTAACGTACAAAAAGACGCAAGTTACATTCCGCTTAACTTGTGAAAGACACATTAAAAACACTTAATTGGGAAATATCTATCACCCGCAGTAGTCTCTAGATTTCGCCCCGTCTGACTATCGCCTTATCGCATCGATGGGACACTCCCTTGCAGATCAGTGCTTCGCTAATTTTGAAGAAGTCGAAAAATGGCTCGTCGAAGGGTTGCCTCAAAAGAGAAAGTTTTTTTTGGAATGGTATCCATAATTTACCTGAGAGATGGGCGAAATGTGTAGAAAGAAAGAAGAATGGTCAATATTTTGAATAAAAAAATTCTAAGATTCTTCTGAAAAGTGAAAGTGTTTTCTTAATCGAAAAAACCGGTAAATTTCAACAAACACTCCTGGTACATAAAATTATATAATAATTATTATAAAATATAAAATCAATATTAAAACTTCACAGAAATAATAATCAGATGGTTGTGTGACATACTGTCAGTGGGTAAAATTCGCCCCGGATCGCGATCGGGAACTATTTAAAAAAGATTTCCCTTCTGGTAATATCGTAATGCAACCAGCGACAACTCTATCTACACAAACAGATATTTCGAAAAACATGCAGCCCCAAAATATGGTGAGTCCAGTTTGTAATTATTACAATTATTCAACAATTTATACAACATTAATTTTATATACTATATAAACTTAATGTTATTTAAAATTAATGTTGTATAAATTTGAAAATGAAATATTTTGATATGTATATATTTATATTTTATAATTATTTTGTATTCAGCCATTGTGATAAATATTTAAAAGTCTATTTTATATTTAGTATTCGGACAATCGAATATAGCGTTATCATACTTAAATTATGCATCATTTTTATACCCACTTATAATTTTTAAATAACTTTTCAAAATAATGACTAGGAAAGGATATTGATGGGGTTTTTATGATGTTACATACACCCAGATTAAAATCATAGATAAACCTACGTTTAAATTGAAATTACTTTTCCCTATTTGGATTGTGAATATGGTGTCCAAACGTGGCTTTACAAACAATTATGGAGTTTTTAATTACCATAATTTTTAGATGACTACCAGGGAGAATAGCAACGAGAGATACCCTTCAATACCCTTAGAACTATTTTTTGGTGAAGTTTAATTTGTAAAACTCATTCATACATGTGCGTGCTTCAAAGAGGGTAATAATACAGTTTGTAAGGTATTACAAGACTCTAACCTTAAATCTAGTCCCAAGTTTACATAGCGCAGTTTCTCTTCCCCCACTCTTGGATCTCATCAGACGAACTGGATCTGGCGTCCCAAGAAGAGCTTAATTCTTAGCTAAATCGGTGTGACCAATTACAATAACAATAAAAACTCATACAATAAAATACTAAATCTAAGTGCTCTGCCCTCTATCGGTGACAAATTACTTAACTCACTATCGATAGCCAACCTATCCGTTCCGCGACACTCATACTTCCTTGAATAACTTCTGTATTTATTGTATTTTCCGATTAAATTGAGATCAGCTTAGAATATGTCAAAGTTGGAAAGTTGTATCTTTTATACATCGCTTTAAAAATTAAATTATTGACTTGTGGGGGCATCGGGCGTCGTGGCAGCCAACCTTTGAAATAAAGTTGAACGTATAGTATACAGGAATCTGTCTTTGGTTTCTCTAGCTTTTATAACAGATCTGTTTGACCTGACCTGCCTGATCAAGAATATAGAATGTACTCTTCCACGCCTCCTTATGCCTACATATGTTGCATACAGTTGCACACAGTTACTACCCTTTTTTCAATGGTCGAAGGGTAAAAAATTAGATGGGGTAAATTTAATTAATTTAGACTTTAAGAATTCTCTAGGCTAAGAAAAAGGGAGCTCCAAAATTAGCACTGATATTCTTGAAAATGCTCCTAAGTAATTGTAGCTGTTGCGTTGCTTTCCCTAGCGTTCCCCAGAATATTAGTGGTAATTGTGTGGCTTTAATAAAATGTGTATCTCTTATTATAATCAGTGGTGTATGTACAAATCGATTGTCAAACTTGACACTGTTTAAACCTATCATGTTTAAAAATTCCGAAGGTAGGGAGACCTCTAACTTATTGAAATATATTGTAGATTTTATAGTTAAAAGAATAAGAATCCTTTTTTGTTTAAAGTCTCGTCGCGAATATACCAATATAATCGTTAAATACACGGTAGTAATGGCATTAATTTCAGTTAAAGATAACACAGCCCCACAAAAAAAAAGTGTCATTATCTGGGTATGCGGCATATGCAGTTATATGTATTTTGGGTCGCTGAATCCGAATACGGGGTCAGAAATTCTCTATCACGTCTGGATTTCGACCTAACCTCAAAAAACTGAAAAACCTTTGAATATCCCCCAAAAGGTATAAAATCCTGATCTGGGAATGCGATACATGTTTTAACATGTACTTTGTCCGTCAAAGTCCGAATCCGAAGTCAAAATTTACGTAGCACACCTGAGTTTCGACTTAACCTCAAAAAACTTGAAAAATTTTCGAAGCCCCAAAAAATAATGGGGGGTCATGATCCGGTCATGTGAAACATAACTAACTACTTTGTCAAAGTAACATGACACAATTGCTTCTAAAGAGAAAATTGGTAGGGAGAAAGGGAGTTTTCATCAGTGTTTGAAAAGCTGCAGTCGAATTACCAGAAGTCGCAATATTTTTGCTTTTCACTGCTTCTGCTGCGACCGATATCAGAAAATGAACAATTGCTTCTGCTTCTGAAAAAACAGAAGTCGCAGTCAAAGCTTATGCTTTAAAAATCACGCAGCGACGAATATCAAAAATCAGCAGCAGTCGCCGTTTTTCGTTTTTTCGCTTTCTGCTTTGCTGTTGCTTTTGATCGTAGACGTAAGGCGCTGCTGCAGCTTTTGATTTTCGTTGCTATTGCTGCTGATCAACAGTCGCAGCAGCGTAAGTCGGTGCTTTCGACTGTTTGCTGCTTTTGATTTTCGTTGCTATTGCTGCTGATCAAAAGTCGCAGCAGCGTAAGTCGGTGCTTTCAACTTTTTGCTACTTCTGATTTTTGCTGCCGAGTAGCATAAGGCGACAGACGCATGAGGCGATAAATTCATTCAGTAGCCGCGACTTGTATTTAATTACGAATGACTAAATTTTTTGGAAATTAGTTATAGCGTACTTCTTGTACTTTTTTATTTTTTTGACTTTCTTTTTGTATAATGCTTGATAAATAATAATAAAACTAATCAATTTTAAAAAAATTATAGAAACAAAATTAGCAAAAATAAAAACATAATAGTATATGAATTTTGATGAATGATACATAAATAAATTTTCATTGTTTTCTGTTTTAACTATTATTTTACTTATTTTATAAACCACTAAGAGTAAGTTCTTTGTTTTCAAAAAGTGGCAAAATATCAATGGCCATGTCCAAAAAGGTGGGATTTAATTTAACTAGCAATATGTTCTCAAGAACATCCTGGCTTAATCGATTGCGGTAGTCGGTAAGCACCAGCTTCAGAGTGGAGAATGCTCGTTCAATCGACACCTGTTATAAAATAAGAAACTATCTAAGAAGGAACCTAAATTATTTATTTTTATTTACCTGAGTTGGCGGTAACAAACGTTACTAACTGCGTATAACTCCTGATCAGTATACTGCTTTCCTTTCCAGTAAGATAGCACGTCTATGTCAAATATTTGATACGCAAGTTGTAGATTTTCAATTTTTGTGTACACGTCTATTGAACTATTTATTTTTGATTGAACGCCTTGCGATAAATAGGCCTCTAACATTTCGTCTTCCTCGTCATAAAAGAAGTTGTCTATTTGATTAAAGCTAGAGTTGGGAGTTGAACACATATTGCCAGTAGGGTTCAGACTATATAGTCTGTCCCAAATTGATTTTAAATGATTTATTGCGTCGGTTTTTTGTTGCGGAGACAATATATGTTGAAAGCGGGGATCCAAAAACAAGTATGAAACTACAAATTTATTATTTAACAATGTTTTTGTTCGTGTTTCTATTGAATTAAAAATTTTATTTCCAATAGTTTTTGTTAAATTGTGACTTGAATCATTGACTATTTTTTCGGTCGATATTTTTAGTTTAAGCCATTGGGCGTAAAAATTACTATAATGTAGTTGCTCCTCTTGGAATCTTTGTATAGATTTTTGCAAGGGACTAAAAACATTACAATATGTTTCAATAAAATCCCAAAACGAGGCATCTACATCAAAATTCTCTTCATCCGTTCTGTTTTTAAGTGACTCAATTTTACTTAAAATATCTTTCGCTTCCAACAAGTTTTTTAACATTAAGTACGTGGATCCCCATCTTGTTGGACAGTCTAATTGTGGCACTTTTTATTTTTTAAGCTCAAACATTTCGCGATATCCATTCGATGGTTTTCTAATATATTTAGTCATATTCCTACAATTAAGTAGGTATTTAATTATGTCCAATGATTTAATTACATCGAGAGTAACCAGCTGAGCTGTGTGTGCAGCACAACGACAAACTTCAATATTTCCTATTAAAACTTTGGGAATTTTTTCTATTAACTCTATTTTATCTAAATAATCGTCGTTGGTGCACTCGTAATCGTTCTCTTCATTATTTTGTTCAGACACAAATGACAAAATATTAGTTGCCTTAAACATATTTGCCCCGTTGTCAAAAGTTATGGATACGATTTGATTTAAACTTATATTATATTTATTAAGCACTTTGATCACTTCGGTTGCAAGATTTTTGGCTCCACTTGATCCTGCACCTTTCAACTCAATCATTCCTAAAATAATAGATTTTATTTGAGCCGAATTTATATACTGTGCACTTATTCCAAAAATATTTCTGGACATACGCGTTGCACTGTCTATTTTCAAAGATAATAATGTGTTTTTAAATTCAGCTGTTATATGTGTTCTTATATTATTTGCCACTATTTCCAATGTATCATTACAGTTTATTTCGTTTAATTTCATTATTTTCCCTTCAGCTGTTTTTAGACCTTCACAAATTGGATCAAGTATGTTTCTCATATTTTGTGAATTTAAAACATTGAAGGGAATGGTATCTTCGGTTACCAATCCGATATATAATCTTATTAGTTGTTTTTTATTTACTTCAATTTTTTTTTTTTTTTTCTTATTATTTTACAAGAACTTGTTGATGAAGTTTCAAAGTTTTCTAACCTAATCACATTAACATCAATTTTGTGTTGTTTTTTTTAAATGTGCTTTTAAATTTAATATTCTATTATTTTTGAGAGAGCTTTGACATATATTACATACAGCTAAGCCCTCGACTGCCTTATTTTCAATATATTTCCAATCTTCACTTGGTGCCATGGTTAGCAGAAATATGCAAGTGAGTGTAGGTGTGAATCAAGCAGCAAACGTTTCACAAGTAAAATTAATATGAGGAAATAAACGCTGCGACCGCTGCGGATGACTTCCAAGAATTTGTCGCCTCATGCTTCTGTCGCCTTATGCTGCTCGGCAGCAAAAATCAGAAGAAGCAAAAAGTCGAAAGCACCGACTTACGCGGCTGCGACTGTTGATCAGCAGCAATAGCAACGAAAATCAACAGCAGCACACAGTCGAAAGCACCGACTTACGCTGCTGCGACTGTTGATCAGCAGCAATAGCAACGAAAATCTAAAGCAGCAAACAGTCGACAGCGCCGACTTTCGCTGCTGCGACTGTTGATCAGCAGCAATAGCAACGAAAATCAAAAGCAGCAAACAGTCGAAGGCGCCGACTTATGCTGCTGCGACTGCTGACGACTTCCGAAAGTCGTCGGTAGCTGCAGCAGCGACTTACGTCTACGATCAAAAGCAACAGCAAAGCAGAAAGTGAAAAACGAAAAACGAATATATTGTAACTTAACATATTATTTATATGTATAAGTATTTGATGCCATTCCCAATGTTCTGACCTACGATGGATGTCAACCATTAAGTGGACTAGTTGAAGTCCTTATTTATGTACAAAAAAGGCGCACAAATCAGACCAGTATTGAATGAGTGCAAAAGTTCGTGCCCGATTTCAAGTGCAAGCGAATATTGTAATTTTTAAAGAAAGTGCTTTTGTTATTCAATTATATGATCGCTATCATGTTCGGTAATGCACTGCCAATATACCATGATCCAGATTTATAAAAAGATGTCCAGATGGTTCTTGTCCACATTTTTAAATTGTTTTTCATTCAAACTGTTCTGCAGCGATCGATACAAATGATAGGGGCAATTGTCCGGTAAATATGGGGGATGCGTCATGATTATCCAATTCATCTCCATCAGTTTGGCCAATTCGACCAATTGTTAAGAATACTTGTCGCCTGCTGGCAAGAGATTAAAATGGTTCACACATCTGATATCCCTCCAAATGCACAGCAGTAACTTCAACGCATGCTGTTTTTGCATTGAACATTGTTATATTGGATCCAGTTTTCATCATCAGTCACGTGCCAATCCAGAAAAAGGTTTGTTTTTGATCTGTCGAATCAAAAAGATTGCTCTTGTCATACGGTACACTTTGTTTTTATACCCTTCGACCATTGAAAATGTTCAAAAAAGGGTATACTAACTTTGTGCAAATGCATGTAACAGACAGAAGGAGGAGTGGCAGACCCCATAAAGTATATATGTATATTCTTGCTCAGGATCACTAGCCGAGTCGATTAAGCCATGTCTGTCTGTCTGGATGTCCGGATGACCAGATGAACACACAGATGTCAGCTATTATAAGAGCTAGAGACACCAAATTTGGCATGAAGGTTTCTGTGTACCACGCGCAGATCAAGTTGATTTCAAATGCTGGGTGCTACGCCCACCACCTCCGCAAATCAATAATATAATTTTTGAACTCAATTTATATAACTTTCTGACTTTAACATATACTAAGCTGAATGAAATATCCACGTATTCTCAAAATTTCAATCCAATCGAACAATAAATACAAAAGTTATTTAAGAAAGTATGGGCATAAAACCAAGTGTTTGTGTCAGCTAACAAGGGAGGAGAATAATTTCAAAGCATGTGCATATGTATATTTCTATATACATAGGAATATAGGTCGAAGGGTATCGCACTGTCGCGTGCCGCGCAACTGTTGCTTTTCTTACTGGTTTTCATTCAACTTATCGCGGCACCCATGTATCGACCTTCAAAGTTTACCCAATCTTCTTTAAACGAGAAAACGCCGTTGATTTGTTCACATTTAATACACTGGGAAACTATTACATCGTAATATGTGAGTTATTCACTAAAGTGACTAGAACATCGTCATTATCTTCAGAAGGCCGGCCACTGCAAGGTTGATCTTCGAGGTGAAAATCTTCTAGTACTAACTGTTTATTGCGTCCACAAATTTTGTATAAAAAGATCACTATAGATGCTCTTTATATCTATATATTAAGGCATGCTATACGTGTTGAAGTATACATATGTGTTGGTGGGTTATCCTGCTGAAAAATCCTTCTCTTCTCGCCGTGAAATGGAATAAGATTAATTTACTATTATTCTACTGCTTTTATAGCATATTTTGAACTACCAACTAGAAAATGCAGCCCTTTGCGATCCAACAGAATGGTTATGCTTGTAACAAGTGTCGAAAATGGCGGCTTCAAATTAAACTTTTTCCCTTTCTAAATATCACCGAATGAAACTTTTTTTTTTGAAGAATTTGTATTACATATTTACAAAATTCAATGCATGTATGTTTTGGCATAAGGTTGGCCATGGCTTGGGAAGTTTGTTTTGCAGAAAATAAATTTTAGCTTGGAAAATATTTGTTCAATCACTAAGCATCTAACATATAGAGTACTCAAACAGCAAAAAGTAGCGGACGAGTGGTTTTGGTTTATTATGACCCCCCGGCGAAGTGTTATACGAAGTGTTATATGAGTGAGCGTTCAGCTCTCTTTGGTGAGCAATCCAAACAGCAAACAGCGGCATCAAGTCAGTCGCACAATGACAGCGGAACGATAAGCATGCGCGTACTTCTTTGCGCTGTGCGATCGTTTCCATGTGTGCGTGTATGTATGCACGGCCCGCGTATGAATTGAAGTTTGCTAGTGAAGTTTGGCAATAGGCAAATGCTTGACTGAGGCACAGGGCCGTAGTGAGGGTTTTACGGGCCCCTGAGCAATACTTATCAGGGACTCCTACTTAAATTACATTAATTAACATTTTTATGTTTGGTAACCGTGAACCTTAACAAATAATTACACCCTGCACACTTTTAGCTACGGGCCTGGCCAGCGTGAAATCAACTGTGTGTTTGTTTTTGTCTTTGTCATCGAGAGCTAAGAGACCGAATTACAGTGAGCTAAAATGGTTATTTGGCGGTAATATTTTAGCATCAGAAAACATGTGTATTTATGTTTAATTTTTGAGAAGATGGATTGAAAATTCATAATTATATTATATTTTGTAGAGCAAAGTTATAATATAAAAAAAAGTTGTGACAATTATAATATTTTTTGTATGAGTTTACCAATATTGACAAAATTTATGAATTAAAATAAAAAATTCTGAATACATAAATATGTAATTACTAAATAAAATGATCCTCATAGAACAAGTCACATGTTTTCAAAAGTTTTAAAATTTTCGCTGCAAGATAACCATTTTTGTCCACTGTGTCTGTCTCTAGGCTCTCGATGCCGAAACACAAAATTGACGTCAGGCTGCCAGCGCGCTGGCCGAAGCATTTGTCTATTGCCAAACTTCACTAGCAACGCATACATTCATACGTGGGCCGTGCATACATACACGCACACATGGTAACGATCGCACAACGCAAAGAAGTACGCGCATACTTATCGTTCCGCTGTCGTTGTGCGACTGACTTGATGCCACTGTTTGCTGTTTCTAGATTGCTCACCAAAGAGAGCTGAACGCTCACTCATATAACACTTCGTATAACACTTCGCCGGGGGGTCATAATAAACCAAAACCACTCGTCCGCTACTTTCTGCTGTTTGAGTAGTCTATATGTTAGATGCTTAGTGGTTCATCTCCAGCAAGTAATAAATATCGTAACAAAAATATCGATAAATTTTAGTGATGGCAACTAAAAAAAGTTAGTTAGGCAAGCGAAACAAAACGAATCGTTTCGCTTATGAAATGTACGATAATCTTTCAATACAACAAAAGAGGCAATATATACAATATATTATTATATATGTAAATATATATATATACATAGAACGCGAGTTGAGCCGGAACTACTCTGCTTTAGAAGTCCGAGACGCTTACAGCTCAGCCAATACTTTATAATTTATATATTGTGGTTTGTTTGTTTCTATTTACAGTGTGAACAGTATTTTATATTCTAGCCCAACTAAAATTAAATGGCTTAAGTTCTGATAAAGCAAAGTATGTTAAAACTGTCACACTGGGAATAAAATACAGTACAAAATGTAGGCAAGTCAATTTAGTTCAGCTGGAGACAGAATTTTCTGTTCACATTGACGGGTAACATGTTCTCCTAATTCAACTGTAAGTTTGGAACTTATCATCTCTATAGTGTATAGTGGCTAGCTGCTTTCGTTTTGTATGTTCTTCCCTCGATCACTTGATTTGAATTTGTAAAACTATCCACCTATATGAATGGGTTTCAGATAATAAAGGTTAGCTCCTCGTTGTTTTTTAGCCTTACAAATATGTCTATTGTAAAAATATTAATTGAAACGTAATTTGTTTTAATATCTTTACATTTATTTTGTAACTAATATGTTATTTTGTCTTCAAAGCTTGAAAGCCAAATTAAGCAATCTAGACATATACCCATTTTCAATAAAAATGGACTACTTTTAAGTATAGGTAGATGGTATTGATTGGTTGATATTGGTAGACAAATAATAACTAATACCTGCAGAACTATTTTATCTGTATTTAATTTCGTATAATATGCACATAGTCATTTTACTGAGGTTCACATATCCAACGATTATTGTTAATATGGTAATTATTCAATTCAATAAAAATAGGAACAATCGGAGATCGGATTTACAAGCGTAAATGTTCGGCATGCCGATGGTAGCCTTTTTTAAGAGTTCAAGTTTTGCAAATTTTTAATGTCCAGTTCAGTTATGACAGTCGCTGAATACTAAAGCTAAAAACTTGTAGTTTTAATTTACACTTAAAATGTTGTTTAAATTCGTTATTGTTGCACCCAAGATTCTATAGACTCCTTAACAAATAATTATACCCTTCGACCATTGAAAATCGTCAAAAAAGGGTATACTAACTTTGTGCATATGTATGTAACAGGCAGAAGGAGGCGTCGGAGACCCCATAAAGTATATATATTCTTGCTCAGGATCACAAGCCGAGTCGATTGAGCCATGTCTGTCTGTCCGTCTCTCCGTCTGTCTGTCTGTCTGATCTCATCTATTATAAAAGCTAGAGTTACAAATTTGGCAGGAAGACTGCTATGACTATAAGCTAATCAAGTTTATTTCAAATCTTAGGTGCCACGACCAACGCCCTCGAAAATGATTTAATTTTTGAACTCAATTTGTAATCGCTGTATAAAAGATACAATTTTCTGACTTTAACATATACTAAGCTGAATGCATTATGTACGTATTCTCCAAATTGGAATCCGATCGGACAATAAGTTATTTCAGAAAGTATGAGCATAAAACCAAATGTTTCTGTCAGCTAACAAGAGAGGCGGGCGAGCACGAAGCGCCATCTTTTTGGAATAATTGTAAAGCATATTCGTATGTATATGTGTATGAATTTAATAAATTAAACTACCCGGGAACATCGGTCCCACTGTCGCGTGCTGCGCGATG
The DNA here is from genome assembly GCA_018903715.1 of Zaprionus davidi. Taxonomy (NCBI): domain Eukaryota; kingdom Metazoa; phylum Arthropoda; class Insecta; order Diptera; family Drosophilidae; genus Zaprionus; species Zaprionus davidi. The sequence continues at coordinate 90,538 of JAEIGL010000034.1, forward strand.
GTTGCTTTTCTTACTGGTTTTTAATTTGAAAATGTCAGGTTAGGTAATGTTTGGTTTGTTTCACTTTGTTTCTTTTCGTTATGTTAGTTAAAGTATTCTGTTTTCTCATCGTTGCCCGCAAAAAAGCAATCAAATCAAATAAAAACAACAAGAATATGAACAACTTTTTGCAATTTGTTGTAGATATTGCTGACAAATAAAAAGTCCAAAAAGTATGCTTCTCAGGTGCAGGTAGAGATGCAAGTGCCGCCATCAAAGCAACAGCAACTGCAGCAGTCCCTGCCACAGCGACTGCACAGTACGACAACAAATTATCCACAGTTTCAAATAAACAAGGCATACAATGTAATCTCGATACTAAAGTCCTCGCGGCAGCAGCTCAACCAGTCCCCGCAACCAGTGCAAGTCAATTATCTTGGTCAAAGACATCATCAGGTGCACAAGTTGCAGCAGTATCCACAGAATCAAAAACAGCACAACAGCAGCAACACCATCAGCAGCAGCACCAGCACACAGCAGAGGCAGCAACAGCAGCAAAAACAACAACAGCAACAGCACACAGTCATCTGTAGTGGCGGTAATATAATGACAGTAAATGAGCTCTACAATCTGAGTGGTCATCGGAGCACCAGCACTGGAATTATTGATTCATATCGTGTATCAGATCTATCCAAGGCAAGCAATAGTATGGGGAACCAACAACAACAGCAGCAGCAACAGCAGGAAACAAATGTGGCTAGTAATGGGAACAGCATCATTACATTCAGAAATTCACATGGTATAACGTTGGACACCTCCTCAAGTACCATTGCCATACACGACAAAGGTCTGCTGCGTGTGAACGTGTGTATTGATAGTTGGAAGTACGACAATAAGAATAATAATCTGCTTTCGAACAACAGCAACTATCAAGCAACCCAAGAGGTAGGCCTACAAATCCGGAGTAAAATCCAACAAAATCAAAAATCACCTAATCGAACTTAATTTGGAAATTATAAGGAACAGGATTGATTTCCTGCATGTGTGCATTTCACTATACTCATAACTATGTTTAAATGATTTTAGTGAACTATATGATTATATAGATATATTGTTTACAATACATACACTTGTATGTATTATACAATACACTTGTATGTATTGTAGACCGTGGCCTCTAAATTGTTCTCCCTATCTAGTCAACTTATTCTAGGAAAATCCATAATTTTTGGTAAACCTCACTTTTAAGAGCCAGTTGGTAGACATAATGTATGTATGTGCTATTGTGTCTAGGGTACGAACACGCAGTATCTGCATAGCAAATTGCTATAGGTCATTATCCATATAAGTCATAGCTTAGTTTTAAGGTACTTTGTTAAGATTATCTTTGGGACTGAAGTTTGTAATGCACGTTAGGTATAATGTTTACATGTACTGCTGCTGTATTACTATCTCGGATTGTGGTACAACAAGATTACATTTGAAATGGACACTTTGCATTGAAAAGAACATATTTTCGGTGGCATCTAAGTTATATGATTCCCTTGATTTAATGAATCCAATTCCCTTGATTTAATGAATCCTGCAGTAAGCAGGCAATTTCCTACTGCATAAAATAGATTCGGTATGAGTCTATCTAGGCTGGAAGGTATCTGCACGATTTCCTTCACTTTTTTGATGAAGTTATTGTCAGTAGTACACATTGAAGGGCGACTAGGAGCAACAGTCATTGCATTTTGTTACAACACTTGTATGCAATATATTGCAAGTACTGAAATTTGTTTTTTGCCACGGCCCTTCTGTATACAGAAAATAAAGCTTACCTTGTAAGTTCTGGCTTTTATTTGCTCCGATTAGTTTTTTTAGGTATATAAAATGTTAAACAACTTGTTTCAGTGAAGAGCTCTAATAACTTGGTTAAGTATTTATTTCTGACCGATTGTTCCTGTGGATGTTGAGAAAATGGTAAATGTATGTTTAGGCTGCTGTACTCCATTATATATGGACGGGTATTATAATATTGCGCCTGCCGTAAATAGTTAAATACTTAATGTTAGAATTAACATTTTTTGATAAGCACAATAAAAGGGATTTTTGGTAGCAATCAAAAAATGAATATAAAAGTAATTTAAGATATTCTTTATGTATGTGTATTTATTTTCAGGGGTACAATGCATAATAAAATATATAGATAAATATAGATGGTATATAGTAGCTTATCTGGAATATTATTCTTACTCTTATTTTTCTAGTTACGTTAAGTCATTCAGAAAAAGAATACTTGTTTTCATACAAACATTCTATATATTATACGAGTGGTGCTATATATATTTCTGGCCTAGGCAACACTAAGTGTTGCCAGGTGCAATCTGACATTTCCATTGGAAAGTTTCACATTTTTTAGCATAACATCACTCAGAACGTTTTGTCATTTAATCGTGAATTGTTTTATTTACTCGGAGCTAAAAAATCTCGGCCATAAAATGGAATTAGCTCGTGAACATTTTCGTGGGATCATTTGTTAGAACTTTCGATGTGGATTATCAAGACAAGAGTGCATCGATGAACTAAAATCTTTGTATGGCTAGGAAGCACCATCCTATAGCACTGTGAAAAACTGGTACAACAAATTCAATCGTAGCCGACGCTCACTCAAGGACGCTTTCCGTGAAGTCCTCCAAAAACAGCCGTTGTGCCAGAAAACATCGATGCCGTACGTAATGCAAGACCGTCATGTAACATACCTTCAGATAGAGGCAAGCCTATGCATTCTCCCACCAGCATACATTCGATATTGCATGAACACCTGGCCGTAAAAAAGGTTTGTTCTCGTTGGATCCCGCACAATTTGATAATCGCTCAAAAAAAGGCTCGTGTGGATTGGTGTAAAGAAATGCTGAAAAAATACGATCGCGGTGCTTCAAAAGACGTTTATAAGAGTGACACAGGTGACGAATCATGGATCTATACGTATGACCCCGAAACAAAACAGCAATCGACCGTGTGGATCTTCCAAGACGAGCCAAATCCAACGAAAGTTGTTCGTGGCAGAAGCACTTCGAAGCAAATGGTCGCCTGTTTCCTCGGGAAAACTGGTCATGTGGCGACTTTTCAGCTTGAACAACGTAGGACGGTCAATTCTGAGTGGTACACCACCATTTGTCTGTCTGAAGTCTTCGTAGAAATTCGAAAAACGAACAAGAGAAGACGAATCCTTGTGCACCATGACAATGCGATCTCTCACACATCGGCTCAAACCAGCGCCTTTTTGACCGGCCAAAACGTCGAATTGATGGGTCATGCCTAGGTCAGCCCTGACTTGGGACCCAATCACTTCTTTTTATTCCCACACATCAAGAAAATAATGCGTGGTCAACGATTTTCGTCGCCAGAAGATGCTGTTGAAGTATTCAAAAACCATGTTTTGGAGGTGTCTCAATCGGAGTGGAAAAAGGGCTTCGAAAATTGGTTTGAACGCATGCAAAAGTGTATAAATCTTGATGGAGAATATGTTAAAAAACAATAAAACCATTTTCGTTGATAAATATTCGTATTTTCACTATTAGGCCAGAAATATATATAGCAGCCCTCGTATTGTATAGTATATACCTTATGACCAGAAAAACCTTTAATCTTCATTAGTATTCATATTTTCGCCTTCAAAATGTGCTCCTTCTGAAACGCAAACGATAGTCCATATAGGTCACGTCCATTTCATTGAAATATGCCTTGTAGGCGCGGTCCGCAATCCGGGATTTTAGTTATCTCTGTTATTTTCTATTACGGCCTTAATTGATTCGAAACGGGTTCCACTGGCGTGCTAAACTTGTGTTTTGATTAATGGTGGTGGTTGATCGATGGTATTGAATATGGTCTTAATGGTCTTAAAATCGTTTCACAACTACAGGTTGTTCAACTCTTTTGGAACAAAACGAGCATTGATGCGTCTCAGGCCCAAATTATAAAGTTTAAACACAAAATTTACTTCAGGCTGCCAGCCCGCTGGCTGAAGCATTTGCCTGTTGTCAAATTTCACAACCAACGCATCCATTCATATGTGAGCTTGTGCATACAAAGCACACATACATTGAAACGATGGCTAGCGCAAAGAAATGCGCTCATGCTCATTGTTTCGCTGTTGTTGTGGCACTGAGTTCATGCCGCTGTATGCTGCTTCTGGATTGTAGTGTTGCCAATTTAGCCTTTTTCCGGATAGATCTGTCCGGATTTCAACAGCGTCATCCGGAAAAAATTGAAAACAGCCCCTATCAAGAAAACTGTCCTTTTTTTTTGGTTTGTCCTTTTTCTATCCTTTATTGATTCTGATTAAATTGTTACAAAATCATCCAAATTGGTATAAATTTATAATCGATATGAGCATTTATTAAAAATGCAACCTTGTTGAAATTGCGTATAATTGATATATCAACATTTCGTGAACATTTTGTGATGTAAAAATGCCAAAAGAAGTTCATAAACAAAAGTTTCGAGACGCATGGCTAAAACAGCCGGATCTGCAAAAGTGGATTTGTCGCGATGGGAAAGATCCCGATAAGGCATTTCGCATATATTGCAAATGCAGTACAAATCCCAAAATTGATCAGATCAGTGCGCATATGACTACAAAAAAAACATGTGCAGAATACGGTGCCTTTTGAGCAAACAAACAAAATTAATTTCAAACCTACAGTATGAATTATGTTGTCAGAAAGGTGCACTGGCAATGTTTGTTGCTCAGCATACTGCCACAAATTCTTATGGAAGTCTGGATTCAAATATTTGTGATAATGATAAAGTTAACGAAGTTCTCAAAGAATTGGCAAATAAAAAGTTATAAAATTTGCTGAAAATTTAAAGTTTCTATTGTTTTTTTTTTGCCCGTTTTCATGTTTGAGCTATTTAATTTATAATTTTTTGACAGTTGAGCATCGAAAAAATATTAAATGAACGTTTAGGTCGAAAAATATTCTGTCCTTTTTTTGTACATTTTTTTTTATTTTTGTCCTTTTTCTGTCCTTTTCTTTAACTCATCTAGCCAAGCCAAGCTGTTGGCAACACTGCTGGATTGCTCACCAAAGAGAGCCGAACGCTCACTCGTGAAACACTTCGGGCCGGGGTTTATAATAACCGAAGACCACTGGGCCACTACTTTTCGCTGTTTGAGTACTCTATATCTTCGATGCTTAGTGATAAAATACTGCGATTGCAGAGTTGCATCACAACTTCACCGAATTAACTTAACGATAAGATTGATATCGATATTTAATAGAATACTGCGATTGCAGAGTTGCATCAGAACTTCACTTATCTGATAATATACTAAATAAACGATACGATTGATACCGATATTTAATTAAAACAGTCGGCCATTTCTAGTTTTGCAAACCGTTCCCAAATGTACAGCCATATATGTGATAGTAAATCGACTTTGATGAAATTATATATGCATAAAATGTGCGATTGAATTTATATTTATTTATTTTAAAGTCAACCCTGCGCCCATGAAGTTTACTAAAAAAAAGTTATTTGAATGAAAAATCTAAACTTATGATGATGAGTTGAGTTATTTTCAAATCAATAATTGTCTTAAAACAAAAACATAATTTATACTGATTGTTCCTAGTATATATATTATAGTGCTCATATTATTATTTATATAGAAAAAGACCGGGTAATTATTAAATATGTGCCCTCAGTTCCTATTTTTTTTTAATTTTTTTTACAGGTAGATCTATATTCATGATGAATTTAGGTGAATGACAGAAGTCTCGGACTCTTCTAGTTTTTTTTTAATTGAATTTTGCAAATAATTAAATTTTGCATGTATTTTGTTGTTGGCCAATTCTCAGTAAAACGTCACAACGATGCGAATCCGACAATCGTTTTATTTCGAACAAAAATTGCAACGGACACAAAAATGATTAATTTTATGCCGTTACAACTGTTAATTTGCGTGGTAAAGAAAAATTGCGGCGCGACGCGCATAAAAACGCAAGAGAATGTTGTATATATATATTGAAAAACAATTCATCTTTATAAATTTGTGGTGGCCCTGAAGGGCCGATTTGGTCAAGCTCTTGAAGCTGATATTTTAGTCCGAATCGGACGAATCCTTTAAAATTTATAAATATAAATTGTTTTTCAATATATATATACAAATATATATATACAGGGTCCGCCACGTAACTTTTTTTTTTTTAAACGGTGCACACAAGATCGATCGTAACGTTGGCTGTGTGGCACGGAGCGCCGTCTTGCTGGAACCAAATGTTGTCCAAGTCCTCCTCTTCGATTTCCGGGAAGAACCAATCCGTTAACATGGCGCGGTTGCGTTCGCCATTGACCGTAACGGCGGCTCCTACCGCACTCTCGGCCACAGCAGCGATATTACCGACAGTACGTACTTTTTTTGGTTTCTCACGCGTTGGTTTATCAATAATTGTGCCGGTTTCTCTCAATTTTTTCAAAAGAAAGCGCACATACGGAGCGGACGGTGCTTTGTTACGGCTCATTTCCGTGCGTAATTTTCGCACACATTCTGCAACATTATGCACTAGTTCAAAAAAAAAAATGTTAGTCCTGTATATGGTATATATATGGTATATATATGTATATATATATATAATACAATTGTACATATTTCTAATTTATATAGCTAACAAAATGTGCACAGGAATCTTATACTTAAGTGACTGCAATGATTTCATTTGAAAGAAATCGGGTTGTGCATTCTGTTCTGTCACAAAATGTTGCAACATACTGGCGCCGTAGACAAAAACGCAACAACAAAATACATGCATATTAAATTATTTTCAAAATTCAATTAAAAAAAACTAGAAGAGTCCGAGACTTCTGTCATTCACCTAAATTGATCATAAATGTAGCCCTACCTGTAAAAAAATCGGAGCTGAGGGCACATATTTAATAATTACCAAAGACCGATGTAATAATATTTTGCAATATCTTCTAGAATAATTAAAATCGGCTGATAGTTTTCATGGAAGCTATACGATATATCGGTTAGGTTCGCCCCGTACTGGCTTATCAAAATAGCTCTTCAACTGAGAGACAGACAGACGGACTTCGCTGTTCATCCTATAAACATACATTGCCGATCAACAAAAAATGAGTAGTGATTAGGAACGGTCGACATTTTTAATGCCATTTTTGTATGAAAACTTGAGAAAAATCTTTACAAATTTGAATCCACAGTTCAACTGTTTGTTAACGACCCAGCAAGCCCGATGGGGTCACAACTTGCCTGCTTCATGAGGTTATCGTCTGATCTATTGATTGATATCTGAATTTGAACGTGTTTATTTTATTTGCTGGTTCATTTTAAATTGATTGTATTTAGATAATTATCCAATATAATTTGTCGTATTTTTTGATGACTTTAATAAATCATAAAACCTTTTTATTAACTCGATATCGTCCCATTCCCGTACAATGTGTGCCACGCCCATCTGCTAAAATAAATGATAAAAACGTTTAACCTATGTCATTAATTGTTATTTACAACCATAAATTTTGCCAAAATATGATAATTTTTGTAAAACTTATATTTGTTTTATTTTTATTCTTTAACGTCAATTCATCTTGCGCTTTCTCGAGATAGTGATCGCACCTGCTTGATCGTGCACGGGCAATGACCATCTATCAAGTGCTCGTTTCTTATCGATAGTTACAGTGTTAGCTTATTTTACACTATTTACACATTTTAATATTTATTTTTGTCTCTGGCAACTTCTATTATTTTGAACGACTCGAATCGTGCTGAGTGGCGAAAAAAAGGAGAAAAAAATATAAAACAATGCGGATAGGGCATGCTAAAACAACAGACTTTCACGCTTAGAAATTGTGAAGGAATTAAGTAGATTATTCAAAGGGTTAGAGGAAAGAATATGTATATTGTAGATGAAATTTCAATAGTTTGTCTACTAGCACTTTTATTTTTTTTGACCGATGTTTTTTAAAATGCGTTACAAACTTCTTTCAAATAATATTATACTCTCTTGTCTCTTGCCTCAAGCAATAATAGTTTTTAAAGTTATTAACGAAAACATGGGCAATATAATACGCTTAAGAACGAAGGATAGAGAGAGAGGTCCCTTGTTTCTAGTTTGAAATTTTCAACTGAAATCATGGCGACGATGTCAATTGAAACCAACTTGAGAACAATCCATCATTTACTTTTCATAAGATTCGACATGTCATCATGAACGCAATGTACCTAAATTTATTGTGTTTTATTTGTAACATACGATAGAACCGATAACTATAGAACCGGTGCATCTATTTGGGATTACTGAAGATCTGTTTCTGAGATACATATCCTTACCTCGTTCAATTCGGTCATGAAACGAACTTTATATTATATTTTATGATTGCAACAAGTTCCTTCCTTGTGGAATACTTCTATCCTTGTTAGTTATTAATATCAACACTATACTTATATGTAAAGGATGACTTTAAGAGCTATAGGAAAGTTTAAAAAATAAAAAACCAAAATGTAGAGAAACGCATGAAATCTTTATTTGAATCGATAGTACGGTGCATATAATTGAATGTTTGAAGATTATTTCATGCAAATGTTGAACGTGACTGGCATTAAATGCTCCATCCGGTTTCCATTTCAAATTTTGACATAAATGCTTCTGCTGTTGTTGTTGTTGAAGGTGAATTAAAATGTTCACCTCTCACTCGCCTCTCAATAAGTTCATTGTTACGCGTGCTGTGTGGCATGTAGCACCGTCTTATTGAAACCACATGTCATGCAAGTCTACCCCTTGCATTTTGGGAAAGAACAAGTTTGGTATCATCTCACTGTAGCGCTCTGCTTATTCACGCAACCACTAACGCTGACGGCAGAGTGCGCGCGAGAAGCGAAGCGATCCGAAGCGAGAAGCTATGAGCAAAGCGAGAAGATGGCAGAGTGAGAGCTTTGCGAGAAACGAGCTACAGCACATAATACAACAAAACAGCATAGAATACAACAAAATAGCACAGAATACAACAAAACAATCGTACGCTCTGAGCGAGTTGAAGCGATAAAGCAGGTTGCAAACTGCTCTCTCGCTTTATCGCTTGAGCTCGCAACTCGCTTCGCTCTCACTCTGACATCTTTCGAGCGATTGCACTTAAAAATGCATGCAGTGGTTTATCGCCCGTTCTCGCCCCATATTATCGCTTCGCTTCTCGAGCGCACTCTGCCGTCAGCTTAAGTCGAAAATGAGCTTCGTCGCTGAACACAATAAAATGAAAGAAGCCCGCGATAAACTTTCGAAAACAGAGCACGCATTTTGATAATAAAATGCAATAATTTGCAGCACGTTGTTCGTTTGTAAGACGAGTAATGGTTAAATTATAAACCAAACTGAAGATGATTGACTGTGATAGAAAACACAAAACGTGCGTCAGCTGCTTAAACCAGTGTTGCCAAAAAGATAATAGTTAAAGAATCAACCTTTATAAATAATATTATTTTGGAGGTCAGCCACCAAGATGTTGAAATATAAAATATATATAGCTAATTATATATCAAATTCTAATAATAGTAATAATATATTAAATTTCAATTGCAACCTCTTTTGCAGTTTGTGTCATCGGGCAACAATACTTCAGGAAACAGTGCTCGTCCAAATCCACAAAGCAGCAACGGTGGCGGAATATATCGTGGACCGTCAACAACAAATGCGCCACGTGGTGGAACTAGTGGTGGGGGAGCAAATACACGGCACGTGCACATGCAGGCGATGTTTCCAAACGTGATGCTGCAGCAGTATCCGCAGTTCAATCCGCGCCAACCCTTTCAGACACCACACTTGCAATACGCACCTCCGCCTTTACAATACTATAATCCTTATCAATATTTGCCTTCAATGCCACAACCGCCGCCACCGCATACGCGTAGTGGCGTCGCTGTCAATGCCAATGTGAGCATTGCCAACACAATGCCCGTACAGGGTGGACCAAATGGACCACTCCAGGCTCCACCGGGAGCCACATCATCCCAGCTACAATTATTGACTGGCTCTGTGCAGCCAGGAGCAAATACACTTTTGGGCGTAGGCGCTACGAGCAGCGGTCCTGTCGGCGTACCGCCCATGGTGAGCGTTATGCCAACGCCAGCGCCCGTGCAGCAAGTACAGGTACAGCCAACGAGTAGACGTCGGCACCAGCACCGATTGCAGATAATCGATCCAGCAACACGAAAGAATATTCTCGATGATTTTGATAAGGTAAGTCGTCATTAAATCAAAACTCTAATTATTAAAACTTCAAATATTACAGAATAATTCCAATGTTGAAAGTGAACAATACCAACAAGAACAGCAGCAGGCTCCTGCAGCGGTGACAACGCAGGTGGCAGGGCCAATTCCAACTCCGGCAGTTCAACCTGATGTGGCCATATGCCTTTCGCAGCCGGAAGCAGTTGGAATAATAATTCCACTAACGCAGTCCAGCTCTGACCACAGCAAGGCTAATATTCAGTACAAAATTGGTATATAATATTTATATATATAGATGCATATATGTCAGGGAAGGTGATGTTGTTTTGTTTGAAGTATTGATAAGATAGCCAGGCTTGTATCTGATTGTGACATCTTGTTTCGAATTCAGATCGAGTGTGGCCCTAGTAGAGTTGATCAAGAGTAACATGGGCCTTGAAAATAAGCAAAAGGCTAAAAAAGGGGACTCACTACTCAAATCGTAAGACTACACAAATTTAGAAGAAGGAAACAATAAGTCTCCGTCATATATGTATTACCTAGCATTATGTTTTGGTTTGCCACGTAAGCAGTTTTATATTACGTTTAAAATCAGACAATATGAGCTATAGTATAGGTAAATTGCTAAAAGAGGAACTGCTGCTTTTGTTGATATATATTATGAATCTCCATGTTTTTATTTTTTTTGATTTTTTGAGGTATAAAGAAAGCTAAATATTTTGTGAGTTATTATAGCAATAAATAATTGCGAAGACCTAAACACATAAATACACATGTAAAAAAAATTACTTATTTATATTTAAATTTCATTTCACATCCAATTACAGAACAAATTCCTGCTCAGCGCCAAGAGACAATTGTGGCTCAGCAAACGCCGGTTGTATCAGCAATGTCAGATGCGCCATCAGTTGAAATTTTACCGTCGTTACTACAAAAGGCAAAAAGCAAAAAGTATGTGAATCCTTAATTATAACAACATTAAATCGATATGTTTATTCGTTTATTCATCTACAGAAATTCAATACACAATTCTCCGAAAGATGACGCAGAATCAACAAATGAATTAACTGGTAAGTCGACTAAATTAGAAATAAGATTCAATGAATGAATTGAAGAAATGTTAAATTATTTAAATTTAAAATTAATTTTATTTAATTGAATTTAATCTGGGATAAACAAAGATATAAACGATCAAACATTTGTTGCACACAATTGGGGAAAATAATATTTAATATTTATTAATTATTAGTAGAGAATTAGTATAAAACAAAGTTTATATTTTAAGGCTAGTACAGATTTTGTATTTGTTACTATGTAAGAGTACTTATTGAATTCAGAACATAATACAGAAGGGGACAGAGAAGTTTAACCTGCTAACCAGGTCAACACTCTTCGATTATTCACAAAAAACTAAACTAAGCATAGTTGTAAAGTTAGCTAACGACGGTAAATAAAGTAATCTAATTCTATTTGTATAAGAAGACCTCGGCAGTACTCCAGAATTTGACGAAGAAGTGAAAATGTAAAGAGTCTTTGTTAAATAAGGATCGTCAAACTCCTTAGACCATCGCTTAATAAAGCCAAGCATTACCATTACTTTATTGACCATAGTAGAAATATGTTTCCAAGATTTTCAACTAAGGCAATTCTTTCTAAGGCTCCCCAACCACAGATTGTATTGGTTCGTCCGAGTTTTCCTGTTTTTTGTGACAATTTTTGATTCTTTTTTTTAACTAAAATTAAATGATATAATACTACTTAATCAAAAAATTAAATAAGTTAGCTGGGCATATTGGTACCTATTCAAATAATTGCGAAAACAACAGAATCATTTTAAATCAAAAAATAGTACCATTGTCCCAAGTAAGAAAACAAAATTAATATTGAGCAAATAGATTATATCTAGTGAAATATGTTTTAGCTATAGGAAAGTGTTTCAAAAGAACACATAAAATTGAGGGAAATGAATGAAATTTTTATTTGAATCGATGGTACGGTACATATAGTTGAATGTTTAATGATTATTTCATGCGAATATTGAGCATGACTGCGCCTCAAATGCTCCATCCGCTTAGTCCAATTTTGGCATAGTCTTTCCGATATTTTTACGCATAAATGCCTCTGCTGTTGTCCTTCAATGCGTTAATTGAAGCGGCCTTTTATCTATATACATTCGTACCTTGTTATGCGTGCTGTGTGGCATGTGACACCGTCTTCTTGAAACCACATGTCATGCAAGTCAACCTCAGCTCATAAACCGCACCAATCACTCCAAAATCGCTAATTCTGCTTATTCACGCACCTATTAAGTCAAAATTTAGTTTCCTCGCTGAACACTATTAAATTGAAGAAGCCCGCGATGAACTTTCGAAACTGCGCACGCATTTTGATAATAAAATGCAATAATTTGCGGCGCGTTGTTCGTTTGTAAGACGATTCATGGTTAAATTATAGACCAAACTTAATAATGTTTGACAGTAATAGAAAACAAAAAACGTACGTCAGCTTATTAAACCAGTTTTGTTTAAATTTTTCATATTTTTCTCATTTTTAAAATTTTTCAAAATTATTTAAATTTTTAAAATTTTTCAAACTGTTTAAATTTAAATTCTGCAAATTCTCAAACTGTTTAAATTTTTCAAATTTTTTTTAAATTTTTTCAAATTTTTAATATTTTGTAAATTCTTCAAATTTTTTTAAAATATTTTCAAATAATTCAAATTTTTTCAAATTATTCAAATTCTTCAAATTGTTCAAATTTTTAAAATATTCAAATTTTTTCAAATTTTCCAAATTCTTCAAATTGTTCAAATTTTTCAACTTATTCATATATTTTGATGTATTTTTCAAATTATTAAAATTTTTAAAATTTTTAAATTTTTTCAAATATTTCAAATTTGCTTATTTTTTATATCATCACAATTATTAAAATTTTTCAAATTATTCGAATTCTTCAAATTTTTTCATATTTTCCAAATTCAAATTTTTAAATTTTTGCATTTTGTCAATTTTTTTCAAATGTTTTAAACTTTCCAAATTTTTCAAGTTTTCTAAATTTTTTAAATTTGGCAAGTTTTTTAAATTTTTTAAATTGTACAAACTTTTCAAATTTTTCAAATATTTAAAATATTTGAAAATTGTTCACATTTGTTAAATTTTTTTAAATTTATTACAATTTTTTTTAAATTTTTTAAATTTTTTGAAAATTTTCAAATTCCTTAAAATTTTCAAAATTATTCAAATTTTTCTAATTTTTTTTATATTTTTCTCATTTTTTTTTTTAAATTATTTTATTTCATTTTATCAAAATTTTTCAAAGGTTTCAAACTTTTTAAATTTTTCGAATTTTTGCAAGTGTTAAGTTTTTAAATTTTAATACAGAGTCAAAGCTTTACTGAAGTATTTAAATAGTTTATTAATATTGAATATATGCATTTCACATTGTATTATTTGCTTAGTTGTGAAGGTTATCTAACAGTCAAATGCTTGGAATGTACTACTCTACTTCACTAGTGAAGAGAGCGAGTATCAGTTTAAGAGTATCTACATTTCGTCTATGAATCAACAACGCTCACGGCATAATTTAACTAGGGATTCTTTGAGCATAGCATAGGATTCTCCCTACTCTTTGTTCTCCTTCTCTTTTCTTACTCTCTTCGATTTCAATGTATGGGTGTATGTTTAGCGCTCTCTTTAAAGGCCGCATTTGTTGTTGACTCGCGATTCTCTTCCGAACACACAAGCACGTGCTTTCTGCTTTCAGTGTGTGCGTGTATCTGTATATTCACTTTGTGGTTCGGTATGTTTGTGTGTGCGAACTTTTCTCTTTTTCTGTTGCTGTGCTGATACCGACACATTTTTATTGCTGCGTCCTCTACCTCTACCGCGATGATGATGACGCTTGTCAGCCTGTTACGTCTCTTTCTGTTCTTCAGTTATGGTCGCTGGTTGCTGCATGCTACCAAATCGACGCTTGCCTGTCTATGCGATCAGTTGTGCGTGCGTGTGCTGTGTTATAGTATTAATGCTATTCAATATCATCCATGTCTATCTATAGCACTAGTTAACAACGACGCGACAATTGGATGGACATTCTCTCGCACACAAAGCTTTTACTCGCTGTGAAAGAAATACAATTTCAAAGATTAGATATCTTATAAAATTTTATACCTTGAATACTTTAATTAAATTGTGAAGTAAATCGGGTGTGACAATAAAATAAATATGATAGCAAATTAGCGATCGTCTGTGATAAGAGTACACTGGATATAGCAAATTTCAATACGGTATACGGTGTAGATACATATAAATATATGTATATTTATGTAAATGCAAAAAAATATATGCGTATACATCAAGTTAAATTCGCATTCTAATTGATATATTTTTCACGAATATAACATAACAATTAGAATAAAAATAGGATTGCCTACAACATTTTGGCGAGAAGTTTACAGCGCACCTTGGGAGACTTATTCGACCGTATAAAGTATATATATTCTGGATCAGAATCAACCGGGGAGTTGATCTAGCCATGCTGTCTGCCCGTCTAAATTTTTATTGTTGTGGTATCTCGTTGAAACTTGCCATCAAAATGGCACAAGGTTTTATATCCGACCTTTGGGAGACTTAGCCGACGGTATAAATCCATGCTGTCTGTATGTTTGTTTCGAGGTATCTTAATGAAACATGCTGCACACGGTGTAATGTCGAGACTACATCTGATTTGTTTCTATATAAATAATATGTATACACAAATTCATTCGAATCGGACCTTTCATATGAAGAATTGGTGGATTGACATTGATAATTAAGTTAGAATACACATATGTAGAGTATGTTAAGATTGATTGATTGATTGATTCCACAATTCCTTTCTTTAATTTTGTAGTCAATGCGGATGATGCTTTGGCGAAAGGATGTGCTGCCATTAAACTATCATCAATCGAGAGTATTAAAAAACCGGACTGTATCGCAGAGAAAACTCAAACCCACTCTAAGCATATTAAATCGAATCAACAGCAGCAGCAGCAACCACAGCCTGTGTTGCAGAAAGACGAATCACAGAAAGAACCACTACAACAACAACAGCAACAAATTCAAACAAAGTTCATGGGCCAAGTGTCAGCCTTACCAACAGAAACGAGCGTAGCTCCTGCTCAGCAGGAGGAGGACATTCACCAACATGTGAAACATGTAACGGAAGAGGAACATACTCCTCAGGTGGTGCTCCTGCAGGAAATAAGTTTAAAGACCGTTGTTGCCGTAGCAGAGACATTAGCGAATGCCCCGTCTTCAATTCTAGCTTGCGATGTAGTTGAAAAAGAGTTAACACCACCGTCACAAAGCATTGAGAATCCCGTTGAAATTGCAACTGATTTGGAAAGTGCACATGAAAGCATACCCGATGAGACAGATCGTTCTACAGTTTTGATGGATGAAAAGGAGGAGGTCGAGATAGTTGTACCAAGACAGGAACAAAAGCAGGAAGATGTGACAGCAGCAATAACAGCAAATGAGGAACCTAGTGAGGAGAAGAGCGAAGCAGGAGAAGGACGACCTTCATCAACAATTGCTGCTTCCCTCATCGATTACAAAGATGGCCAATGGTCGCCGAGTAATCCTGATGGTAAACGTCAATACAATCGGGAGCAACTGCTACAGTTGCGCGAAGCGAAAGCATCCCGGGTACAGCCGGAGGTTAAGAATGTCTCCATATTGCCTCATCCCAATTTAATGCCTCTCTTCATGCGTAACAACAACAAGCGTGTGCAGTCAATGGTAGGATTGATCGGAGGTGGTAATCGCGGCGGTTCAGGAAATGATGCAGGCGGCAACTTTGGTGGCAAACAAGTGTCGATGAGCGGTGTGCAGGGAGGTAGGAGTAGCTTGAAAGGTATGATACATGTAAATTTATCGCTCAATCAGGACGTCAAACTAAATGAAACGGAGAATGCATGGCGACCACGACAGAATAAGATCTTGGATAACGATAACAACGGGGCTTCCGATAGTAAATCATCTTCCATTCATGAAAAGGATGAACTAATTCGTCGAATTCGTGGTATACTGAACAAGCTGACTCCCGAAAGATTTGATACACTAGTCGAGGAAATAATCAAATTAAAGATTGATACACAAGAGAAAATGGATGAAGTGATTGTACTCGTGTTTGAAAAGGCTATCGATGAACCCAACTTCTCAGTATCTTATGCACGACTCTGTCATCGACTGATTAGTGAGGTTAAGGCTCGCGATGAACGTATGGAGAGTGGCACCAAATCGAATCTTCAGCACTTTCGCAATGCATTGCTTGATAAAACAGAGCGAGAATTCACGCATAATGTCTCACAAAGTACAGCAAAGGAAAAGAAATTACAGCCACTTGTTGATAAGATCAAAAAGTGTCTAGATTCCAATGAGAAGGCTGAATTGGAATCCCTGTTGGAAGAGGAAGAGCGTAAAATACGAAGACGTTCCGGTGGCACTGTACGCTTTATCGGTGAACTCTTTAAGATTTCAATGCTAACAGGTAAAATCATATATTCATGTATAGATACACTACTTAATCCGCACTCGGAAGATATGCTTGAGTGTCTATGCAAGCTATTGACAACGGTGGGTGCCAAGTTTGAGCAGACTCCGGTTAATGCCAAGGATCCAGGTCGTTGTTATTCTTTAGAGAAGTCAATAAGTCGCATGCAGGCAATTGCCTCGAAGACAGATAAGGACGGTGCCAAGGTCAGTTCGCGAGTGCGATTCATGCTTCAAGATGTCATCGATTTGCGCAAAAATAAATGGCAATCGACTCGAAATGAGGCCCCCAAGACAATGGGACAAATCGAGAAGGAGGCTAAGAATGAACAGCTTTCTGCACAATATATGAATTACAGTGGATCACTCTCAACCAGTGGCTCTGCATCGGGAAACAATTCTTCCCAATCAGGAGGAGTCGGCAAGCGTGATGATCGTCGGGGTGGATACGGAGATAATAGATCCGCTGGTTACGGTGGCAGTCATAGTCAACGCGGAGGCGGTGATGGTGGTGGACGTGGTGGTCAGCAAAACCTTAGCGGTGGTGGTAATGCCAACAGTGGTGGCAACAGCGGAGGAGGCAACAACAACAACTCTCACTCAAATGGAAACAGCGATGATAACACATGGCATGTGCAGACCGGCAAAGGCAGTCGATCACAGGCGGTGGATACTAACAAACTGGAGGGCCTAGTAAGTATTTTCATCTCCCATAAATATCTTCGTTCATAAAATTTAAATTATATGTATGTATTTTGCAGACATTGCAGCTTAACCAAAATTTGGATACGAAAAAGATGGGTGGTGTATCGCAATTCATTTGGAATATCAATGTGAACCGTCAGAGTTCGACACCGACATCAACACCTTCCAACTCGTTTGCTGCGCTTTCAACTTTAATTGATAAGAATATGTCGTCCGAAAGAGATCGTGATCGTACTGGTGGACCCAGGAACAAGGGCTCTTATAACAAGAGATCTATGGAGCAGGATCGTTATAATGATAGAGGTTAACTCAATTTCAAAACAGTTGAAATAGAAATAGAAATGAAATATAATTGGTTTTATATTATATTTATATATTTAGGCATTAACTCGAGAACTGGTTCATCCCAAGGCTCACGGGAGAATTCTTCATCGCGTGGAGTTAACCATCATTCGCACCAACAAAGCCGAAACCTAATGGACAATTCAGCATTGCAAAAAACTGCTAGTCACTCCAAGTACACGCAACAACAGACCCCACCACCAAGTAGGCTGTCCAATAAGGTATGTTGAAGTTGCATTAAGTTGTAGTTATAACCTGCGACGGCGACCAATTGAAAATTGTCAAAAAAAAGGGCATACGAACTTTGTGCAAAAGTACCAATAGTAGGATGAAGAAAGTGTGACAAACAACAAATATTTATACTTGATGTCTGGCCAGTATGTATACCATACATTATTATTACGAGGGTCGTTTGATAAGTCCGTGACTTTTTGTATTTGCCGCGCACCTGCTCTAAATACAACACTGCTCCTGTCAGCAGTTATCGATTAACAGCTGACTGTAAAATTTTGAGAAAGCTGCGTTTTTTGGTTTGCGTTTTATAGGCATTGAAAGCAGACGATCTCGTGAATTTTAACGAAAATGGAAAAAAGTGAATTTCGTGTGCTAATTAAGCATTATTTTTTGCGTAAAAAATCCATCACCGAAACCAAGGAAAGACTTGATAAATATTATGG
The DNA here is from genome assembly GCA_018903715.1 of Zaprionus davidi. Taxonomy (NCBI): domain Eukaryota; kingdom Metazoa; phylum Arthropoda; class Insecta; order Diptera; family Drosophilidae; genus Zaprionus; species Zaprionus davidi. The sequence goes on from JAEIGL010000034.1 coordinate 109,007, forward strand.
GGACTCTGCACCATCAATTTCAATGGTTAAGAAATGGTTTACTGAGTTCCGTTGTGGTCGTACCAGTACAAGTGATGCCGAACGTTCAGGTCGCCCAAAAGAGGTCGTCATGCCAGAAATCGTCGACAAAATCCATGGAATGATATTGGATGATCGGAGAATGAAAGTGCGTGAGGTAGCTGAGGCTGTAGGCATCTCAACTGAACGGGTACATCACATTTTACATGAATATTTGGACATGAAAAAGCTTTCCGCTCGATGGGTGCCGCGATTGCTCACACACGACCATAAGCGCAACCGTGTGACCATTTCAAAGGAGTGTTTGGCGATGTTCAACCGCAATCCAAACGAATTTTTGCGCCGTTTCGTTACCGTAGACGAAACATGGATCCACCACACCACACCAGAGACCAAAGAACAATCAAGACAGTGGGTTTCTCCGGGTGAACGTGCACCAAAGAAGGCCAAGGTGGGTCTGTCGGCCAACAAGGTCATGGCCACAGTTTTTTGGGATGCACAAGGTATCATTCACATCGATTACCTTGAAAAGGGTAAAACGATCACCGGCGAATATTATTCAGAGCTTTTGGACAGATTCGATATTGATTTGAAGCAGAAACGACCGCATTTGGCGAAAAAAAAGTGCTGTTCCATCAGGACAATGCACGGGTGCACACGTGTGTAGTCAGCATGGCAAAATTTCATAAATTGGGCTACGAACTGCTACCCCATCCAGCATATTCTCCAGATTTAGCCCCCTGTGACTATTTTTTGTTTCCAAACATGAAGAAATGGCTCGGCGGTAAGAGATTCGGGTCAAATGAAGAGGTCATCACAGAAACAAACGACTATTTTGAGGGCCTTGAGAAAACCTATTATTTGGAAGGAATAAAAAAATTGGAAAAACGCTGGACTAAATGTATAGAGCTAAAAGGAGATTATGTTGAGAAATAAAACGCTTCTTTGACGAAAAAAATATATTTTATTCAAAAGTCACGGACTTATCAAACGACCCTCGTATTATTATTTGACAAAGGGAGTCTCCCATCAGAGAAGGGGCGAGGTACTGCGACCCTATCTTTTGTGCCTGTAGAGCTCTCCCTATCTTGACAAAAGCTGCTCTGCTTCCCTGATGAAGTATAACAGGTCTTTTGTCGAGGAACGGGCAATGTGCACGGGAACTGCGATTTCCACGTGCAAATGTTTCATCCTAATCCATACCAAGGCTGGACAATCAGAATAGTATGTCGTCCTCTTTACAGAGCCTGCATTCTGCATCAGAGGCAGATGCATTTTCGTGAGGCGATAGTTCACCAAATGGTGGCCACTAAGGTAGCCAACAAGGAAATAGAGATCTCTTCTAGAGAGTGAATTTGTTCTTCGTTTAACCGAGGTATTTGTAAGCTCTCTAGCCTGTCTCATCCCTGGTTGGAAGAACCATTAGCGTTCGGTCAACCTATCCGTCCAGGTTTTCACAAGGGATGCGATAGTTGACCACCCCACGTAGCAGAAGGGGCCATGCAGAGGGGCTGATGACCTTGCTAGTTCATCCGCTAGCTCGTTGCCCTCGAAACCAGAGTGTCCAGGTACCCAAAGGAGGGTAACTTTGTTTCTATTGGACAGCCTCTGGAGGCATTTCCAGCAGTCAGCCACCATACGTGAACCTACTCTTTTTGAGGAGAGGGCTAGTATGGCAGCTTGACTGTCCGAGAAGATGTAAATATTCTCTGATTCCTCTGATCCCCTTCTCAAGGATAAGACGGCAGCAGAACTCGATGGCATGAACCTCGGATTGAAAAACTGAGGGCCACTTGCCCATGGCAATCGAGGTTTTGGAGTTGGGACCATGTATCCCAGCTCTAACCCCCTGATCAGTCTTTGATCCGTCGGTATACCAGTGTATGCCGTGAGGGTTACTGATGGGGTTGCCAGTGGTCTGGTCCGGTCTGTGATGAGGGTTCTGAATTTTGCACCAAAGACGAGTTCCTTGGTCATAGATTCTGATCTAGTGCAGATCTCTAAGCCAGGAATATCTTTGATTAATCTCGCCCTGATTCGGTAGCTAGAAGCCAGATTTGAGCTTGATTCTAAGAAGGCTCATAGCAGCGACTTCTTTTATTCGGATGTGCAGCGGAGTCAGGTTCAAGATTGATTCCATTGCTGCTGTGGGACAGTAGCGAAGTGCACCCGTCAGAGAAAGGCAAAGCAGCCTATGCAATTTATTACATTTGTTGATGGCAGTGTACTGCGTCACCTTTGGCCACCACACAATTGCAGCGTAGGTGACGATGGGTCTTACCATCATCTCAAATAACCACCAGATGGTACAAGATTTGAGAGCCCAAGTTCTACCAAAGAATCTTCTACAAGCCCACATGGCATGAGTTGCCTTTGATAGGGTGTTGTTTAGGTGGGAGTTCCAGTTTAGTCTTTTATCAAGAGTTACCCCTAGATATTTAACCTCGCTGGAAATTCCCACAGGAGAGCCGCCAATGTGCAATTGACCTATGTCAACGGAATAGCGCTTAGTGAAGGGAACGATAATCGCCTTTTGTGGATTGATGCTGCGATCTACATCTTCGCACCATCTGCTAACCGTGTTCAGAGCGGATTGCATCAACTCTGTCACGCAAATTTCCCGTGCACTACTAGAACCAGGTCGTCAGCGTAGCCAATTGCTTCCACGCCCTGTTCTGCAAGAGTACTTAGTAGTTTATCAACTATTAAAGACCAGAGTAAGGGGGATAAGACCCCTCCCTGGGGACATCCCTTAACCGCACTAATGAAAGCGGTCGTGGTGTCCAAGGTAGAGAAAATAGTCCGGTGTTTGAGTATAGCATCAATCCATCGGATTAGGGGACGCAGCGCAGCGCAGAAATAGAACCGTAGCCGGTATTATCAAAAGCATCCTCTATATCAAGAAAAGAGCACAGAGCAATGTTCTTGGATACGAGGGCTCCTTCAATTTTACCTATTAGCTTGTGGAGGGCGACCTCCATCAATCTTCCGGCTATATGCGCAAACTGCGTGGAATGCAGGGGATAAGTTTTCTGTAGAGAGCACCGTATGTGCAGGTCTACGAGCCTTTCCGCTGTCTTAAGCAGAAAGGTGGTGAGACTGATCGGCCGATATGATTTAGGCTGGTGAGGGGGACGATTCCCCTGTTTGGGAATACCACATTGACTCTCCTCCAAGAGATGGGTATGTATCCCCAAGTAAGACTAGCTCTAAGAAGGCCGACCAGCGGATCGAGAATGTGATCCAGTCTGTTTTGTAGAAGGGCTGGAAAGATTTGATCGCCCCCTGAGGCTTTTAAGGGAGCGAAGGAATCTACAGCCCATTTGACCTTTTCAGGGTCGAAGATGGTTCCTGATACATTGGATCCACGTGAATCCGGTCACATGGTGACGTCACCGTGACTTGATAGATCTGGGTTCCTCACCGAACCTGGGAAGTGGACTTGTAGTAGAAGGTCAAGTGCTTCCCTGCGATCTTGAGTGAAAGAGCCGTCTGCTCTTTTAAGAAGCCCTATTCCATTAGACGACCCTTTAGCTAATACTTTGTGCAGTATCGCTGCCTCTGGCAGCTATTCAATGCTACCACAGTAGCTGCACCACGTATCGCGTTTAGCACGTCTAATGTTTTTATTATAGTTAGAGCATCCCTATAGACGTCCCAACTGACGCGGTTAGAAATAGCCCTATTAAATAGGCTTCTAACCTTCCTTCTTTGTACAGACAGTTCCTCGTCCCACCATGGAACTTTTCGGTTGACCTTTAACGTCTTCTGAAAAGAGCTGTCCTCGAAGGATGTGAAGGATCTTGAAACAGGTTGGCAGCAAGTTCTATCTCACTGATAGAATTGGTCTCTTTGGCACAGAAGGAGTTCTGACGGATCTCGACTTGGCCAGGTAGGTCGAACCTGATGTGCTGATGGTCCGAAAAGGTGGCTTCGTCTGTGACCCGCCAGTTTACCAGAAAACTCACAATAAAGTTACTGACAAGGGTAAGGTCCAAAACCTTCTCCCTAATGGCGTTAATAAAAGTTGGCTTACACCCTATGTTAGCAACATCTAATTGACAACACAATAGATACTGTAAAAGGGACTCACCACGTTTATTTACGTCGCTGCTACCCCAGATCGTGTGAGGCGCATTGGCATCCCAGCCGATCACGAGCGGTTTGTTGTGCAGGCGACAGAAGTCCACTAGCCGCTGAACCTCTGTGGGGGGACGTCATCCACGTCGCCCGGGAGGCGATCACGACCTCCCGGCCCGTACCTCCCGGCCTCGTACGGCCCGTTGTGGGCTTGGGGGTAGTCACCACAATGACTGGGTGTTTGGTGATGGAGGTAATCGGCGCCACTGCGGCTGCGGCGTTGGTAGACGCCACCGGAGCGGCAGCCACTGCTGTCACTCCGGTGGAGGCCACCGTTGCCGCTGCCGGAGGAGCGCTGATAGGTGGAGGGGTTGGTGATGGGGAAGGGGACAGGGCAGGAGTGGGGAAAACCCTGACGGCGGAGTTCTTAAGGATAAGTTTAATCCTGTCAAAGCGGTATTTAACATTACTCTTAAGCTCTGTCAGAGCCTTATACGCCTTCTCGTCGACCATCATCGCGAGGTGCGTTGTCTTGCCGTTAAGGCTGTGTTGTATCACCCGCCCGCGAATGAGGTGACCTCTCGGGAACTCAGTTTCCTCCAATAGCTTTATATCAGGGCCGCTGATGGACTTGATATGTCCAACAGCTACCCTGACCCATTCAGCAGTGCTGATGTCCTCGCACACAAGGAGCAGCCATTCATTTCGGGGCATGCAGCCCACGAAACCTGGACCGACTCCCGATGTGGAGGGCAACCGCATCGCCTTAAGGATGCTGTCTTGCACCGTAGCCATCTTCTCTGGTGTAAGTGGTTTCGTAGAGTCAGCCGAAGTGAAGCCCAATTGCACTCTGCTTGCCACTTAGCTGAAGAGTGGCTTTGTGGACTCCACATGAGCCTTTTTGGGCTTCTTTGAGGACCCTTGGGGTTCGGGGAGATTGTCGTCAACGCGCGTCCGCATGCCCTTGTTTTCCGCGGGGGGCGCAGTGGCGATTGCAAGAGCCGTGAGGCCTGACCTCTGAGAGGTCACGGAAGCGTCGTCAGCAAAGCTGATCAGATCACCTTCAGCTTTAGCGTCGGAGGATATCACCTCGACGGTCTGCTGCATGTCTGAGCAGTTGTTGGACGAGAAGGCAGCACTAACGAACTCAATGTCCATGGGAGTTCGTGGCCTGTCCGAGTACCCCGGGGTACTAGGGTCGAGACCCGTAGTATTGGGGGTGGAAGCCAGCAGCGTAATCGCTGCAGTGCTGGTGTTGGGGTCGGCCGTGAAGGCTTCACCCTGGATTGATGCTTTCAAAGCCGCATCAGGCTTGTTTATGTGAATTATAAGTTCCATAAATTTGGTCCCACGAGTAGGCGGGCAGGGAAAGTCACCCATAGCTCGCGTGCAGTTAAATGAAACTGGAGGGCGACACGTATCCAGAGTCCGCATACTAGTCCAGGGCTACCCCCGTCCATGCATCCCTTAGCGTATGTTTTTCCGGCTTGGATTGGGGTGATTTATAGATTCACGATCTTCGCCCGACTACAATTAGTCAGCACCCCTAGCAGAGACATGACCGTGCTAGGGGCCTGCTTCCAGCCGCCCTCACGTGAAGAGTATAGCCGCACTTCCGTCAGTAGGAGTAAGCATGGCACGTACCCCAGCCAAAACTGTGGTTACATTTAGTTTTCCTTGCTGTCTCCGACGGCTGACGGCCATACCATACATAGAGCAATTTTATTTCAAATGTAAATCAGTAATTGCATTTGTCATATTTAAAAGATATAACTTTCTGTCTTTGACATATATTTGTGTACAATAACTGTAATATCTATCTGTCCAACTGTCAACCCAATCGCAGAATCGGACAATAAACACATAACTTATTCAAGTTACCTTTGCGCTACAGCACTGCCTTCTCTTGGTGTTGGGCTTGAGTTCAGTGGTGGAACAGTTTTTCAAAAACAGAGCGAAGGGTATCTTATTGTCGGGGTTCGTCCAAACTGTGGTATTTGTTTGGTTCTATACAATAATTTATAACTGTTGAACTGATTCTTTCTTTCCAGACAAATGCCAATGTAGGAATCGGTTTGTACAGAGGTTCCGCAGATGTGCCTTTATCAAGTGGCTCGATTTCTATAATCGCCTCTTCCGCCGCCGCTGCACCACCTGCTGCTGTGTTTATTGAACCGAGGGGCAATGATCTAAAGCTATTCAAGTCTGTACTAACAGATATGATTGATCAGACAGCGGTTGCCAAATCTCTGACGCCCTCGCTTGTGGACTGCATTAACCGAATACCGGATCAACAGCGCTGTGGCTTTTTGTACTATATATTAACTGATTATTTGCATTTAGCAAATGTGGGCAAACAGTACAGGCGTTATCTAGCAAACGCTATTACTTATATTGTTCAGCAAAATCACCTATCCGTGGATCACTTTAAGTTGGCTTACAAAGAATTTAGTGAATTTGCCAACGATCTTATTGTTGATATTCCAGAGCTCTGGCTGTATGTGCTTCAATTTGCAGGTAAGTTGCGTTTTAAACGCGTTTCATACAACATCCTCATCAACAACCATAACTGTTATTGTTTTTAAATTAACTTAACTAATTTCAATATCAAGTGAGCGATAGCTTTCAATGAATACATGTACGATGGTCGATGGCCGTATCATTTACTTCACAACTTCACTTATCTGATAATATTCTGAATTAAAGATACGATTGATATCGGTAGTTAATAGAATACTGCGATTGCAGAGTTGCATAACAACTTTACTATTCTGATAAAATACTGAATTAACGATTCGATTGATATCGATATTTAATTAAAACTGCTGTCGCCCACTTCTACTGTTGCGCACCCTTCCCAAATATGTACATATGTACAATAATATTAAATTTTGCACTATTACATTTATGAAGTAAATATAGGAATAATAGGATGATATCAGAATCTGCTAAAGCGTTCGACATACCCATGGTACTCCTTTGTTCTGGTTAAATTTTGTTATTGTTAATTTACTAAACATTAATTCAATCATATTATTGAAACGTCTTAATGGTTGAAAGAGTCTAAAAAGTGATTAGAAACAAATTTAAGGCCTGTCTGTTGTCTCTGTAAGGTTTCTTGCCAATCTCTTGGATCTTAAATGCTCTGTAGTGTATCTTAGTAACATTATTTCATATAATTTAAATATATATTTTTTTTCAGGTCCATTAATTGTTAAAAATCTGTTGACTGCATCGGATCTGTGGAATAAAAATTTGAAAGAACGCAGCCCATCATCAATGGGTAAAAAGTTTCTTAAAACCTATTTACAATATTGTACAAGGGAAGTGGGACCGAATTTCACGCGCAGCATGTGGCAAAAGTTTAACATGCGTTGGTCTGATTTTATGGAAGAAAGTGAAATATCTGATTTCATTGAAACAAATGTAAGATATATTATATACATAAATGTATACGAATGTATATAACAATAATTAAAATTATTTTTTTTTTTGTATACTATCTGTACATTTTTAGAGATTAGAATATGTTGAAAACGAATTGAAGATGCCAGTGATTGAAGAACGCGAATCCATAGAAAAGCATGTAAAAAATGTGATAGAACATATTGAGCATCTGCTGAAGGAAGGTTCTACTGCAGATTGCATAATTGATTACAGTAATGTAAGCAAATAATAACCGAAATGAATATTGCTATACAAATTATATATAATATAATATTTATGTTTAAATTATAGGGTAACATTGTGTTAGCCGATAAAGTGTTTATTAAAGGCTTAACGCAGACATTAAGTAATTTCGCAATTGTGTATAAGGATAATAGTTATAAACTTGAACTGGAAATCTTTCAAAAAATCTGCATACCCATATTTCAACGCTACATCGATTCCAAAGAGGATTTACAACTTGAGTGCTTATACAGCGTACAGCTGCTGGTGAACAGCTTAGAACATCCACGAGGTTTGTATTTAATAAAAACAATGTGTTTAATAAATATCTAAATCTATTTGAATTTCAGGATTATTGAGCGAACTTTTTGGTGAACTATACGATGGCTATGTTATACAGAAGGAAACACTTTGCAAATGGCGCGACTCAAAGGATCAGTCGGCCGGCAAAGGTATGTATATCCTTGTATATATACGGTGTTGGAACAAATAATAGAAACTGCACCTGCACCTAGACGAAAAAGTAAATTGTTCATTATGTATTAAAACTATACATATGTGAATAAAATTGACATCATATAGAAGGCTGATAATTGTAATTTGTGTACAACTTTGTGGGGTAAATATAAGGATATGAGGATGCTTCGCTAGTTGGTCCGATATTCTGGACATTGGAACAAATGTGTGATACAGTCTTCGTTGGCATACTGCCGAATGTGCTGCTACCGTATGCTGCGTAAGAAGTGGCGTTACATCGGGGGTTCATGCAGTAAAATAACCCAATGTCTCAAATATACCTAGGAAGTGGGTGCAACATCAGAAACTTAGTAAATTAGAGCGGTTTGAACCATCACCGGACTTAAATCTGATAGAGCACTTGTGAGGCGTATTACAAGATAGGAAATGGAGGTATTCAAACCAAAAATAAGGTATAACCTTGACAATATATCGCTCTAATCGTGGACAGTGATCTCCAGTACCTATTTTTCATGTAACAGCTGAAACTAACAGTAATTTTAAACAAGTTTGGTAATTTTTAGCTGAACTTAGCTGGATGCCTATTTTTATAATTTACTGAAAAAACGCACCTATGTATCAACGTTTAAAATAACTTAAAACAAGCCGCATATTGAGCTATAGTTCAATTTAATGTCCATATCATGCATATAGGTGAAGGCATTGTTTCTATTCTTTTGTCGTACAGTGCATATATATATCAATTCTGAATTATTTGAAGCTTATTCTGATATTTTTTCGTTTTGCAGGTGTTGCTGTGAAAAGTCTCAATCCGTTTTTTAACTCACTTTTCAATGATGAAGCCAACTAATTAATATATTTATATACAATATATATTTATATACATGAATATATGTGCAACTATGGCAACTCCCAGAAATACACGCAAACTTTTCAAATAAAGTGTACAGATACAGATAATTCTATAAGGGACGCATATACACAACGCGTCGCCTATCGAAAATATCACAATGAAAAATGGAATATTTTAATATCGAGAAATTTTATCCAATCAACTATAAACAACAAACAAAAAGAATAAAATCGATAGATTTAATTAAATAAAGTTTATATTTGTATCTATAAGACACTATCAATCGTTTTGTAATTTAATGAGCAGTGATATATCAGTTTAAATATAACATTTTTAAAGGTGAACAAAACAAAAACAATGTTTTATTCGCTTTATTTATTTTCTGAATTATAAATGGGTTTGAAACATTTAATAAGAGTAGGTTCTTTAAACATATATCACGTACTTGCTTGCACATATGTAAATAGGAAAGACCCGATTCGGACAAATATATAATATATCTGGCATTGAAAATATCGCTCCATTAATGTTTCTTTTCAAAATTTATCTATCAGACGGAAGGAGGCATCTCCTATGCCAGACAGTATATATATTCTAGATTAAAAAAATCGTATTGCAAGATTTCTTCTATTGCCGTGTTTTCAGTTTTGTTTTCATTATTGTTATAGAGTTAGTACTGTCATGATCGATATAGATATCAACTAATAACAAACTACAAGATCGCATGAATGAATGTTATTTCAATATTGATTACAATTTATTTACTTGGGATTGATTCTGAAAGGGACGCGTACAATACCTGAAAAGTGTAGAGGGAAGTCGATCTAGCCATGCTGAGTGCTTTCTTGATGAACGTTGTAAACATGTAGTTGCGGAACGGATAAGTTGTCTATCGATAGTTAGTTAAGTAATTTGTCACCGATAGAGGGCACTTAGATTTAGTATTTTATTGTATGTGTGTTAATCGTTGTCGTAATTGGTCACACCCATTTAACTAAGAATTAAGCTATGCTTGGCGCGACAGATCAGTTCGTTTGGCGATATCCAAGAGTGAGGGAAGAGAAACTGCGGTATGTACTTGACTTGGGGCTAGATTTAAGGTTAGAGTCTTGTACTGCCTGGCAAACTGTAGTATTTCCCTTTAGAATAAAACATCATCATTTAGCCCTTCATCATGAATCGCACCGATATATTCTTTCTGAACTTTTTCATTAGAATTCGTTGGTCAGCCTATTTACCGAAAAGTAAAGAGTTATTTGAACACTAGGTTAAAAATGCTTTATTTGCAGCTATTTAATTATCGTAAATTGATTTCAATAATATAACAGTTATATAACAAATATGTAATGTCAAGGTGGGTTGAATTTTCAATTTTTCGTTTTTTAAACTCAGTTTCTCTTATTAATTATAATTTAGTACTTGTATTTGTATTGTTTAACTCTTGTTCGCAATCTTCTTCTTTTTATTTTGTTGTTCTTCATGTTCATTTTGCACTTAATCTCAGCGGACACTTGTTCCGGCAATGTTTGGCTAATTTCTTGACAGCTGATTTTTCAATTTGTATCAATTGTCTGCTCTCTAATAAAAAATAATTATTATTAATTTATGTTTATGTTTATAACCTACAGCCTATCGGTCTAAATAGTTACGTCTTAAACTACTCTCGTATGTCTAAATATGTACTATATATTTTGTAGATTAATATGACCTTTTATTTCATCCTTTTATTATAAAAGCAACAACAATTCGCATTTAAGTAACTTGTAATAATGTCGTTTTACGAGTCACAATTAGAATCTAATATATATATATATAACAATTCAACCTTGCTGTCGTTATATATATATGCAATACGTGTTGTATATATATAGATGTGCGTGTGTGTGTGAAGTTAGCTCCCTTGATAGTCATAAAAATAAGCTTAAATAACTATACCCTAGGATTTAACGGATAAATCGTGTTGACTTGAGCTTATAAATATATATATTTTGTTTTTTAATGCAAAATTCTTTTAATTTCTGTATTATTTTCCTTTCCTTTTTGTTGCTTATTTTGTTTTCTTTTTTTTTTGTTTTTTTTTCTAATTAACTTGTTGAAATTTAAAGACAATCCATATTAGCTTCACTATATAGTGCATATATAGATCAGATACTGCTATATAAATCATAATTGTGAGCTTGTAGTTCAACTCAAGTATTTCATAAATATAATATTAGGCCAGTTGCAAGTTTCAAGCTCACCATATGTATAGAGCTTCGTTATTCATCATAATATTTATCTACTATAATTAATAGAAACACGTATTAAGTACTGCCTCTTTCATTATTTTTGAATTCGATAATTTGAAAATCAAATCATGCTATTACACTCTATTCGGGCTTTAACCGATGCCACTGTACTACACTTTGTTTGGGCTTCGAGATCATATCCTGCCAGTGTTTGGTTTCAGAGGCTCCCGAACCGTTCTTACCTACAAAAGAAATGAACGTTAAGAAATATGTATATAGAAAAATATATTAAAATATATATCAAACATCTCGTCCTTAACAAAATCGTTGAAACTTACTTTAGACGTTAATTTTGATGCGTAAACTAACACACAGTGTTTCTACTGAAATGTCCTACTCATTTTACCATCCATTTTTTAAGCAAAATGTCGCAAATGGTGGATTTACATAAATCTGTCGCCAATGTTGTTTGGACGACTCAGTACAAGTGAATTATTTTTGTTTAAAGATAAGTCAATCTGCCGTACGAGCTATTTTCGTGTAAAGCATTCCCGAAATTGAAAAGAACCCAAAAGTAGGATTATATCTGGTCGACCATCAAAATAAAAGAAAAAACTGCTGTACCAGTCGTAATGTTTACTGGACTCTCATTACAAACAGCGCATAGCATCAAAACTGCTTCAGTCGCACAACGACAGCGGAACGATAAGCATGCGCGTACTTTTCTCTGCTGTGCGATCATTTCCATGTGTGCGTGTATGCATGTACGGGCCGCGTATGAATGTATGCGGTGCTTGTGAAGTTTGACAACAGGCAAATATTTGGGCCAGCGCGCTGGCACTCTGAAATCAATTTTATGTTTCGGCGTCGAGAGCCTAGTGACTAAGCTACAGGGCCGTAGTGAGGGTTTTACGGGCCCCTGTGCAATACTCATCAGGGACTCCTACATGAAATACCTTAATTAATAAATACATATGTGTTTACCAAATGAATTAAATTGTACAAATATATCCCCATTAATAACATTTTTATGTATGATAACCGTGAGCCCCTGACAGTTGAGAGCCCTCCTGCACCGCATACCCTGTGCACTTTTAGCTACGGGCCTGGCCAGTGTTAAATCAACTGTGTGTTTGTTTTTGGCAATAATTTTAGCATCAGAAAACATGTGTATTTATGTTTCATTATTGAAAACATGGATTGAATATTCATAATTATATTATATTTTGTGGATCAAAATTATAATATCAAAAAAACTTGTGACAATTACAATTAGGCCATGGATTTTATATATTCTAAATCAGTATCAACAGCCGAGTCGATTGAGTCATGTCTGTCTGTCCGTCTTTATGAACACCTAGATCTCAGAAACTATAAGAACTATAGTATAGCAATCAAATTTTGTGACAACATACGTGTATATCCGGGCTTCTCAAAGTTTTTCTAAAATTTGTACCCGCCCCTTCCGGTCACTGTAAATCAATAATAACTATTTAAAAGCTACAATATTTACTTAACAACCAAAATTATACATCTTTAATGACAAGTAACTTGACACACGCGTTATGTGAAAATCAAATCGGACTATTGTATTGTATAAATGAGTGAGATTTGATATAAATTCAACGCACTTTGAACTTACACTTACTCGCATATCTCGCCCATTTATGCATATAATTATTGAAAAATATATTACATTTTACATTGCATTTCAAACTTAATACTACAAAAAATATATTTATGTATCTTTATCGCTTTATCGTTATTAATATTAAATATCTCACATAACATGTTTTTTTACAAATAATATTTCGGTTACTGCTTCTGAAATGGCAATATACTCTTTCAAACGTTGAACATTGTGCTACAGCGTGTTGTTTGTGTGTTTCCAATAAATTATATTTCCAAACATCTTAATTATAAATCAATCTAGTATTTCATTATTTTCCTTATCTTCAAATTTTAAATTCAGATCTCTTGTTTTATATAAATATTTCAATATTTAAATATTTATAGTGTGTTGAATTATAACAACTTTGATATCTGCTTAAGTAATTTACGGAATATGATGTTTCTGGTCTTGTACCTGCGCTAATATATAATAATTTACCTATTAAGTTTCTGTATTTAATTTTCTCATCACATGCAGTTCCTTGATCTAATTTTAATTTTGTTTCCATTGGAGTTTCGTATAGCTTTGCATTTTCGAGATTATATTTAATTGCTAGTGATTCAATTTATCTTTTTTGATTTAAAGTCATTTTCTTATTCTCAGTACTATAATTAATATCTATTCCAATATAGCCGCCGAGTTTTCCTAAATCTTTCATTGTAAATTTGTTCATTAAACTGTCTTTAATTTCGCTTGTTTTTGTTTTGTTCTTACTGCATATCAATATGTTATCTACAAATACTTAAATATATATTTCATTTTTATCTTTTCTTTTTAGATATAAACAATAATCGTCATTGCTTCTTATAAAATTTAATTTATGCAAACATTCATACCATGCTCTAGGGCTCTTTTTCAATCCGTATAATGCCTTAATTAATTTATAAACTTTGTTTTTTCCTGATTCGTAACCTTTTGGTTCATTCACATAAACTTCTGATTTTACATACAAACTTCTGATTTATTAGAAAGACTGTTTCGACATCCATTTGATTTATAAACAGACCATTTTTATAACAATGTAAAAGTAATATCTTTCATTTTTTCATTTTTCCTACTGGTGAATATACATTTTCGAGTCGTTCTCGTTGTTGGAAACCTCTTACTACTAGTCTGGCTTTGTATATCCCATCACTTTTGTTTTTGTACACCCATTTAACATCTATACTCTTTTTGTCGTTCGGCTCTTCTACAATTTGCGACGTATTATTATACCCTTCGACCATTGAAAATGGTCAAAAAAGGGTATACTAACTTTGTGCAAATGTATGTAACAGGCAGAAGGAGGCGTGGGAGACCCCATAAAGTATATATATTCTTGCTCAGGATCACAAGCCGAGTCGATTGCGCCATGTCTGTCTGTCTATGTGAACGCACAGATCTCAGCTATTAATTTTTGAACTCAAATTGTAAGCGCTATACTAAACTGAACATATTCTCGTATTCTCAAAATTACAATCTAATCGGACAACAAACACAAAAGTTATTTAAGAAAGTAAGAACATAAAACCAAGTTCTTCTGTCAGCTAACAAGGTTTGGCAATCATTAACACGCATAGATTTAGATAGAAAAACCTTTATTAATGATTCCTTAAATATATAATTTGTAATAATGTGCAGCGTCGTTCGGCGTCTTAATTCGAGAAGATTTCGATCACTCATAAAGCTCGCAGCTATCGATGTTCTATCCCTCTATCGATAGATAATCGAAGCAGCGCGCTGTTAGGTGTTGCCACAACTACCCCCTCTCCAGTGACTTCGGAACGAATTAAATTCCTCTGGCGTATGTACGTAATGTTTTAGGATGACCTGCATTGTTATCGTCGTCTTTTTGGATAAACGCAGGTTTCAAGCGGTCAGTGGATACGGAGACCTCTTTATTATTAATTTTGATGATGAAAACTCGATCGGTTGCTCGTTTAATCACTTCATACGGCCCAGTATAAGGTGGCTCCAATGGTTGTCGGACAGAATCAGTTCTCAGCATCACGTGTGTACAGTCATTCATGTGTTTTAACACAAACATACTTTTGGTGCTGCTTATGTGATGAGCTGCAGCAACCGGTCGAACGAATCGCATGTGTTCTCTATGTTTCTCGATAAAATCCTTTGGATGAAAAGGCTTATTTAAATCGTCGTAAAATTCATTCGGCAGCCTTATGTGCGTGCCGTAAACCACTTCAGCCGTTGAGGTACCCAAATCTACCTTGAAACAAGTTCGGAGCCCAAGCAACACTGTCGGTAGTAGGTCAATCCAAGGTGATTCAGGTGAACACATCAAGGCGGCTTTGAAAGAACGATGCCATCTTTCGATCATTCCATTTGATTGAGGGTGATAAGCTGTGGTGTGAATCCGTTTACTACCAGTCATGTCACATAACGCTGCAAAGAGTGCAGATTCAAATTGTGCACCTTGATCTGTCGTTATTGTCATGGGGCAGCCGAATCGTGTAATCCAAGTAGACCAGAAGTTTGAGGCCACCGTGTCCGCCGTCATATCTTTCAAAGGAACCGCTTCTGGCCACCTCGAAAATCGATCGATCATTGTCAAACAATAGCGATAACCTTTAACTTCAGGCATGATGACAATATCTAGATGCACATGATCGAATCGGTTATCAGGCATCTCGATTTTATCCGGAATCATTGTGTTGTGCCGATGGATTTTTGCCCGTTGACAAGGTAAACAATTACGCGCCCAGGATGTTACGTCCTTCTTCATTCCTGGCCAAACATAGTTGCGGCGTATTTGTTGAATGGTGGATCTACTGCTAGGGTGCGAAACTCCATGAATAGCCGCAAAAACGCTGTAACGTAGTGTCAGTGGAATATAAGGCCTGGGCGATCCGAGTGATACATCACAGTAAACTGAAACATTGTTTTCAAATTTAACTAGATGTAATTTGAGGCTTGTTGTACCTTGCAAAAGCTGCGGTAAGTCGGTGTCGGTGCTCTGCGCTTCTTCAATGCTACCTGGCGAAAATGATGTGGGCATCGAAATAACGTTAAGGCGGGATAATGCATCGGCAACTGTATTATCAGATCCAGCGAGATGCACTATATTCGTCGTGTATTGTGATATAAGATCCAGATGGCGAAGCTGGCGGGGCGATGCTTTCTCCGGTTTTTGTGAAAAGGCGTATACCAGAGGTTTATGATCGGTTTTAATAACAAAAGTTCGAGCCTCTAGTATATGTTTAAAAAATCGAATAGCATCATAAATTGCTAGCAATTCTCTGTCGTAAGTGCTGTAATTCTTTTCGGTTTGAGAGAGTTTTCGAGAAAAGAATCCCAAAGGTTGCCAGACGCCATTCAATTGTTGTTCGAGAGCTGCACCGATCGCTGTGTCAGAAGCGTCGCAAATAAGACTGAGCGCAGCGTTTGGAGCAGGATGCGCCATTATAGTTGCGTTAACTATAGACTGCTTGCACGCCTCGAATGCCTTTATTGCTTCCTCAGACCACTCAATTCGCCTTTTGTCGTTCTTCTTCATGCCTCTGCATATTTCGCTGAGAGGTGCTTGCATGGCTGATGCGTGACGAATACCTCGACGATAGTAATTTACGACACCAAGGAATCGTCCAAGCTCGGAAACTGTTACTGGCCGCTCGTAGTTGAGTATGCTCTCGATTCGGTCTTTTGGTGGGCGAATTCCATCCTTGTCAATGGTATATCCTAAGAAATTGACTTCAGATTTGGCGACTTGGCATTTGCTCGCGTTGATGCTCAAACCATTTTGTTGGAGTAAGGTAAACACCTGTTGCAGATGTGTTTCGTGTTCGTCCGGTGTCGTTGACATAATTAAAATGTCGTCGATGTAGCAATATACAAATTCGATGTCTCTGAATATGTTATCCATGAAACGCTGAAATGTCTGTGTAGCGTTTTTAAGACCGAACGGCATGTAAAGAAACTCAATTAGCCCGAAAGGTGTGCAGACAGCCGTTTTGGAAATATCATCCTGAGCCATGGGAATTTGGTAATATGCGCGCACTAAATCCAAAGTTGTAAAAATACTTTTTCCATGCAGCTTCTCCACAAAATCCTGTACGTGTGCCACCGGATAGCGGTCAGGAATGGTTATGGAATTTAGCTTACGGTAGTCTCCGCACGCTCGCCAACCGCCATTTCGCTTAGATACCATATGAAGCGGACTTGCCCAGCAGCTTTTTGATGGACGACAAATGCCTTGGTCAAGTAGGAAATGTACTTCTTCTTTAGCAATCCTTAGCTTTTCACCAGAGAGGCGTCGTGGTCGGTCTGCGATGGGTTTTCCATTGGTTTCGATATGGTGTGTTACACTATGTGTCACACACGTCATGCTATGCTTCAACGGTACTGTTGTAACGCTGACGAAACGCTGCAGTAATCCACGGAAATCGATGTCGTCGCTGAGTGTGGATATTGATTTCATAGGAGCATTCGTTAGCGTTCCACTCGTGTGGTAATTCGTTGTTAGATCCACTAGCCGTCTTGCCTTAAGATCAATCAACAAGTTGCAGCTTGAGAGGAGATCGGCTCCGATAATCGGTGATTGTACGTCGGCGATGATGAATGACCACCTAAGTAAGCGACGCAGGCCTATGTCGAGGACCAGGACGTGCTTGCCATACGTCTTGATTGTGGATTGATTCGCTGCGTACAAGTTCAGAGCATTAGGTGAGGTTTTGTAGTTGACTGCAGATCGTGGAATTACAGATACTACTGAGCCGGAGTCGACGAGGAAGTGTATTTTTGTGTTGCGGTCGAAAATGTGTAGTCGCGGCTCTGTTAGGCACGATGTCGTGTCACGTAGAGACGCACACTCCTTGTTGCTGGTGGTTAAACAGCTGCCGCCAACCAGCGTACTCGGCAGCTGTTTTAGTTTGTCGAGTCTGCATACGTACAACCCGGACGGCATTTGCGGGCCGACGCTCCATATTTTTGATGATACCAGCAAGGTTCGCCATTTTTTGTCGTTGTTGTGTTGCTTGACGAATTTGCACGATTATTGTTCACCGACTGTGCCTTTTTAAGAGAATTAACTTCGCCCTGCAGCTTTTGCACTGTGTCTATCAGCATTTGTATAGATGAGTTGATGCCAGTAATCGGTGCTCGTGCAACAGCTTCCACGTTTGTTGGATTCAGGGCATTTCGTTGCTGCGTGGACATGTCACACACAAAATTGGCGTCGACGGAGTTCAACATTTTCTCAGCTGTTTTGGCCAGGTCATCGATATTACCTTCTGGCATGATGGACAGGATTGGCCGCACTGAAAGAGGCATTTGGCGCATAAACAATGCTCGTATTATGGGTTCGCTTCCAACATCTGGGGCAAAACTCTTCATGCGCGCCAAAACTTCATTAGGTTTAAGTCCAGAATAATCCAAGCCGTTGAGTAAACGTTGAAGTTTGCTCTCTGACGATTCTGCAAAACGGGCGATCAATCGAGACTTGAGCCTTTGGTAGCGGTTTTCTGGAGCAACTGCAGCTATGATGTATTGTGCTTCCTGCGCAAGATCGTCTTCCAGATTCATTGCAATAAGATCAAACTTGTCTGTGTCTGATATTACATTGCCAAACCTAAATGCACTTTCAATTTGAAAGAACCAAAATTCAGGATTTGTTTTGTTAAATTTTGGAACCGTAATTCGTTGTACGTTCGGCTGAACGATTTGTTGCTGTTGAGTGGAAACATTAGTTGGCTGCATGTTGTTCTGCAAAGCTTCAATTTTATTTCCAGATGTCGGGTGTATATTGTTGGTTTCGTGGAATTCCTCCTCCATGTCGCTCGTCTCGCCCTTCGCTGAACGCAAATTGTAACGCGCCATTCGTGGCGTCAGTCGTCAAATAAAAAATTTGCGGTGTTGTTTGTCGAATATCTTGATCACGTCGGGGTCACCACTTTGGCAATCATTAACACGCATAGATTTAGATAGAAAAACCTTTATTAATGATTCCTTAAATATATAATTTGTAATAATGTGCAGCGTCGTTCGGCGTCTTAATTCGAGAAGATTTCGATCACTCATAAAGCTCGCAGCTATCGATGTTCTATCCCTCTATCGATAGATAATCGAAGCAGCGCGCTGTTAGGTGTTGCCACAAAGGGAGGCGGGCGAGCGCCATCTCTCGGGAATAATTTAAAAGCATGTACATATGTATGTATATGCCTACATACATATGTACATAAAAAGATAGGTCGAAGGGTATCCTACTGTCGCGTGTCGCGCGACTGTTGCTTTACTTACTGGTTTTTATTTTAGCATTGCATTTCTGTGTTCATTTCTCTGAGCCATTCTTGATTTTCATTGCTCTTCATCGCTTCTTCTAAAGTGTTCGGTACAATTGCATTTACATAATTAATATAAATAAAATGTGTTACTGGATTACCATATAGATTTAGCGGTTTTTTCTTTCTAATTGATGTTCTCTGTACTGTTAATTGTTCTCCTCACTCTCGCTTTCATCGCTGTCTTTTGAATTAACTTCGTCGATGTTATTTGGTTCGTCTGTCTTAGCGTTATCTTCATCATCTTCATTATTATTCTGTTCGTTTTTCTCTAGAGAAAAGAGTTTTGTTTTTTCTTCCACAATTTGAACATGTCTTGCGTTTATTACTCTATTGTTTACTAAAACCCTATATCCGTTCGAATTATATCCAACTAAAACTCCTAATTCCGATTTGTTATCTCTGTCTACGTACATCTGGAACTCTAACGAAAACTCTACTTCCGTATATTTTTAAATTTTCTACATTCGGTTTTATACCAAAAAATATTTCGAATGGGCTTTTATTTACTGCACTGTTTTCGATTGTTCAATTTTTTAAATAAGCTACTGTGTTCATAACTTCTGGCCAATATTGTCTATGCATGTTTGCGTCCCTCATTAAACACCTACCAATGTCCATTGCCGATCTATTATATCTTTCTGCTACGCCGTTTAATTCATGTACATACGGTAGTTAACTGAATTCCCTTATATAATATTTTACAAAGTTTAATATTTCTCTATTCAAATATTCGCATTGAATTTGTCGGAGCATAATTTTGCATGTGTTAGTGTATGGGTATTCTGGTAGTGTATTTCATCATAATGGAAATATTGCATCAGCCTCTATTTGCGCAGTTATTGGTTGCCTGTAGTTTGTAGTTTTGGGAAGAACCGATTTAGCGCGGCGCCAGCGTGTTGTCGCTGACGCCGAGTGTGGTTCGATGGT
The DNA here is from genome assembly GCA_018903715.1 of Zaprionus davidi. Classification (NCBI taxonomy): domain Eukaryota; kingdom Metazoa; phylum Arthropoda; class Insecta; order Diptera; family Drosophilidae; genus Zaprionus; species Zaprionus davidi. Next base: position 129,206 of record JAEIGL010000034.1, read on the forward strand.
AAGCACGTAGAAGAAGTGTGCGACACAAGGCAGTTGTTCGTAGTACGAACTTCAGTGCGATCGAAACTCACTGCGCTAGCATTATGGCGAATAACAACGAAACTGCGACATCAGAAGTGGGATCGGGCTCGCTATCTGATATGTCTAGTGAAAAATGGCGGATTTTAATGGAAATGCAAAATAAAAACTTTATCGAGCTTGTTAAAACACTGCAAACAATGACATCCGAAACAACAAATAAAAATTCGGTAGTGCTACCCAAATTCAACGCAGACGGTGCTGGCGTCGATGCAACGGCGTGGTGCTCTACAGTGGACATAATTTTCGTAGAAAACACCATAAAAGGCAGCGCGTTGGTGATGGCTTTGAGTGCAGCGATGGAAGGTAGTGCTTCGCAGTGGCGTGCTCAAATTTGTTATCCTGGCATAACTTGGGCCGAATTTAAAGAACTTTTCGTTCAACGTTTTGCCAGTGCGGAAACTCCAGCGGCTATGTTTTTGGCAATGCTGGCAGATTGTCCAACTGACGGTGAAAGCCTTTCCAATTATGCTAGTCGCATGATGACGTCACTTATTACGAAATGGCGTGATATGAATGTGGAGGAAATTGCAGCTTCAGTAACGCTTGCTAAGATGGCACATGTGGATAGCAGATTTCAGCGATTGACATTTACTTCAAATGTACGGACCAGAAGTGAATTGCAAACGGAGCTTAAAGCATTTACCTTCAACAAAAGGAAGAAAACTCTGCAAGAAGAAGCGGCTCCGTCTGAAATTAAGCGTCATAAACCTTCAACAATAAGATGTCATTTCTGTGGAAAACTAGGCCACAAGATGATCGAATGCAGAATTAAACAGCAGCAAAATCTTTCATCTCGTGCTAAGGACAGCAACGATAGAAGCGCAGTTGGTCACCATCAAAAATCGGATGTAACCTGTTTTAACTGTGGAGAACGTGGCTATATTTCAACATATTGCAGTAAACCGAAGAAAGAAAAAGGCACGGTTCAGGTGAAAAGGGCAGAACTTTGTGAAGTTGTTGAACCCAAGGGCGAGATGGTTCATCAGTGCGAGACATATCCAATAACTTTTGACTCTGGATCGGAATGTTCTTTAATTAAACAAAAGCTAAGTAACAAATTTGTTGGTAAAAGAATTAACAATGTAGTGCTGTTGAAAGGTATTGGCAATGGTAGTATTTGTAGCACATTGCAAATACTTAGTAACGTAAAAATTAACAACTATTGTATTGAGATATTGTTTCATGTTTTGGACGATGTGCATTTAAGAAATGATATCATTATTGGTCGAGAAGTGTTGTTCTCAGGATTTAATGTCATAGTATCACCTGGCCAATTTGAAATTATCAGATCAAAAACTGTAAATTATTGTTCAAATGATAAACAACTTTGCGAGTTAAATACTGATCTTGTTGGTGAAGATATGAGCAAATTAAAGAGTCTAATGGGAAAATACTCGAAATCTTTTATTAACGGAATTCCTTTGTCTAGAGTTAGCTCAGGGGAAATGAAAATTAAATTGGTAGACCCAAATAAAATTGTTCAAAGAAGACCATATAGGCTTAGTCCAAATGAAAGAGAATTAGTGCGTAAAAAAATTAAGGAACTATTGGAGTGTAAGATTATAAAACCGAGCTGCTCACCCTATGCAAGTCCCATAATGTTAGTTAACAAAAAGGACGGTTCTCAGCGTTTATGCGTTGATTATCGAGAATTAAATTCAAATACGGTCTCAGATAGATATCCTTTGCCTCTTATATCAGATCAGATAGCTAGACTTCATGGAGCGAAATATTTTACATGCTTAGACATGGCAAGTGGGTACTACCAAATTCCCTTGCATGCAGATTCGGTAGAGTGTACAGCTTTTGTCACCCCAGATGGGCAATACGAATTTTTGGCAATGCCGTTTGGGCTCAAAAATGCTCCTGCCGTTTTTCAGCGTACAGTGATGCAAGCACTTGGAGATCTTGCAAATACATTTGTTGTCGTATATATGGATGACGTAATGGTGGCTGCTTCAACAAAAAGTGAGGCCTTAGAAAGGTTACAGATTACTCTTGATTGTCTCACCAAGGCAGGATTTGCATTTAATTTAAAAAAATGTTCTTTTCTTAAGTCAACAGTTCAATATTTGGGATACGAAGTGAGTGCAGGTGAAATTCGTCCAAACTCGTTAAAAATTGCAGCGTTAACTGCTTTACCACCCCCTCAATCGGTCTCTTCTTTACGACAATTTATAGGATTAGCTTCTTATTTTAGACAATTTATACAGGGATTTTCTTGCTTTATGAAGCCGCTATATCTTTTGACTTCGGAAAGGAGTGAATTTATTTGGAATGCAGAGCATGAACAAATTAGACAAAGGATTATCTCTATTCTTACACAAAAGCCAGTTTTAGTAATATTTGACCCGCGACACCCAATAGAGTTGCATACAGATGCAAGTTCTCGTGGATACGGTGCCATCCTATTACACAAAATCAATAATAGGCCTCATGTCGTCGAATATTTTAGTAAGGTTGCTTCACTTGTTGCGTCACGATACCATTCTTATGAATTGGAGACTCTTGCCGTTGTTTTGGCTATAAAACATTTTCGGCATTATTTACTGGGTAGAAATTTTGTTGTCTTTACTGACTGTAACTCGCTTAAGGCATCAAGAACCAAACTTGACCTATCTCCCAGGGTACAAAGATGGTGGGCTTATTTACAGTCGTTTACATTCGACTTGCAATATAGAGAAGGTAAACGAATGGCACATGTTGACTTCTTTTCGAGAAATTTGACTTCAGCTGATGTAATTGCTACAAAGTGCAAGATTCCTGAAAAAAGAGTTAATCTAGCAGAAATATCCAGTAATTGGCTTTTGGCTGAACAACGACAGGATTCCGAAATAGTTGATATCGTAAATAAATTGAAAGATTTTTCTCTTCCTGCGGATGTTGCAAAAACTTATGAATTGAGAAGCGGAATATTATATAGGAAAATTCAGCGAAACGGCAGAACCCGTTCCTTATCAATTGTTCCAAGATCATTTAGATGGTCTGTTATAAATCAAATTCATGAGGCAGTTATGCACCTGGGTTGGGAGAAGACATTAGATAAGGCCTATGACTTTTACTGGTTTGCAAACATGTCTAAATATATTCGAAAGTTCGTTAAAAACTGCATTACTTGTAAAATGTCAAAGACTTCTTCCGGCAAAATTCAAGCTAGCCTTCACCCAATACCAAAAGTAAACATACCTTGGCACACCGTTCATATTGATATTACTGGAAAGTTGAGTGGCAAGGCTGATCAGAAAGAGTATATAATCGTCCAAGTAGATGCCTTTACTAAATTCGTTTACCTAACCCACACTATTAAGATTGACGCTGAGAATTGCATAAAGGCTGTGTCGTCGGCTATATCTTTGTTTGGGGTGCCAAATCGCATTATAGCAGATCAGGGTAGGTGTTTTGCCAGCACTAAATTTAGTGAGTTTTGTGATCAACAGAAAATAAATTTGCATTTGACTGCGACTGGTGCAAGTAGAGCTAATGGGCAAGTCGAACGCATTATGAGCACCTTAAAGAAGTTATTGACTGCAGTTGAGACTAGCAACCGCGCTTGGCAAGATGCGTTGGGAGAGGTTCAATTAGCGTTAAACTGTACGGTTAGTAAAGCAACCAAGGCAAGTCCCTTAGAACTGTTTATTGGCAAAGTTGCCCGCCCGTTGGGGTTGCTTCCACCTTGCGATACGGCAGACGAGATTGATTTGGCAGAAGTAAGAGCACAGGCAGTTCACAATATTTCAGCTGCAGCAGCATATAACAAGAAGCAATTTGATAAAGGAAAAGCCAAAGTTGTTAAATGTCAAGTTGGAGATTTCGTGTTGTTAAAAAATGAAGAAAGGCATCAAACAAAGTTAAGTCCGAAGTTTAGAGGGCCTTTTGAAATAACCGAATTGTTGGAGGGGGATAGATATATGCTCAGGTCGTTGACGAACAATAGAAAATATAAATATGCTCACGATGACATAAGAAAAATGCCAGATTGGCAAGTACAAGAAGAATTAGAAAAATGTAAAAAGAATTTAAATGAAATGGTTGAAAATGAAACTGTTGAAAGAGACAGTAATGAAGAAATGGAAAATGAAACTGTTGAAAGAGACAGTAATGAAGAGATGGAAAATGAAGCTGTTGAAAGAGACAGTGATAAGGAAATGGAAAAGAAAGCCGTTGAAAGAGACAGTAATGAAATGATTAGAATATAAGTTTTAGCAAGTGACACTGCGGAGGCCTGAAGGGCTTATAATGAAATTTATAATAATAATGTAAGCACAAGTGCAAAACAATTGTTTTGATCATGGCGTGTGGCGCATTAGATATTGTAATGAAATGATGAATGAATTATGTTAAAAAGTTTTGTATTACTCTAAGAATGTTATTGAAATGTGAAATTTAATTTGTTAATGTAAGTGTAATTTGAAAATGGTTTTGTTGCATTAAAGAAAAAGCATTATGATAATATTTCACGAGGTCGTGTAATGGTCAGGATGGCCGTGTCGGAGCATAATTTTGCATGTGTTAGTGTATGGGTATTCTGGTAGTGTATTTCATCATAATGGAAATATTGCATCAGCCTCTATTTGCGCAGTTATTGGTTGCCTGTAGTTTGTAGTTTTGGGAAGAACCGATTTAGCGCGGCGCCAGCGTGTTGTCGCTGACGCCGAGTGTGGTTCGATGGTAAGCACGTAGAAGAAGTGTGCGACACAAGGCAGTTGTGCGTAGTACTTCAGTGCGATCGAAACTCACTGCGCTAGCATTATGGCGAATAACAAGGAAACTGCGACAAATTTATTTTCCGTTTTTAGTGAACTGATTTTCAACATAATTAACATATTCTATTAAGCAGCTCGCAGTTTCAGATTTATTTTTAATACAATATATTCTCGCGCATTTATTAAAGTCATCAACAAATGTCAAAAAATATTTTTCCCCACAATAACCTGTTGTGCTGTGTTGTCCGTTTAAGTCTGTATTTATCAACTCTAATGTTTCTTTCGTTTTCTTTCATGTTATTCTCGAATGGTTGGTTTGAAATTTTACTTTGTATACAATTCGCACATTTCATTTCTGTATTCTCGATTTTATCAGGTAGACGATTTAACAATTTATTCTTTATGAGTCTATTCAAATATTGAAAATTTACGTGGCCTAGTGCCCTGTTCCATTTTTCCTTTTCAGATAATTTAGTTACATTTGTATATATTTCATTTATTGTTTGAAGCATGAAGCTTTTTACATTATATGAACTATCAATTTTGTTTGCAACTGACAACAATTGTCTTTTTTCATTATAGATTTTTGTATCATTACATTTATTTTTAGTTATTCTTGATATGCTTAACAAATTTTGTTTTATGCTTTTACGAAGTATACATTTTTTATATCGATCAAATTTTCATTTTTGACTGTTCTAAAATATGTTTCTACATTTCCAATCTTTGTCGCTTGCAATTGTTTTCCATCGGCTACTTTAGCAACAATGGGATTTTTCAAATTTACACAGTTTTTAAATAATCTACTATCGTTTATAATGTGTTTGTTTTCGCTGTTATTACATTTTATTGTTTTTTCGTCTTTTATCATTCTTATTATCCATGACTGTACCCCGTCGCTGTTTTCTTGTTGTCTTCCTTGGTTCCCATTTCCTGAGTTATGTCCACGTCCAATTCCGCGACCACTTCCATGATGTTGATCTCTGCCTCGACCGCCTTTTTCATTCGTGTTCTGATACCGGCTGTTGTCTTGTTGTTGTTGTCTGTTATCGCCTCTCGCATTTGCTCGGCATGCCAGTAGTCCTTTTGAATATGTCCTGTTTTGCCACACAAATAGCAGTCTTTTTAGTTTTGGTGTTAAATGTGCTTATGTTATTACGTTTCTCCACTGGACCTCTGTTCAAGTTTTTTTCTTTTACTTTTGATTTTACATACTCTACTGTTCGTTGTGCTTCCGGAATCACATCTAAGAAGTCTCCAATATAACTGTAGCTTGTTGGTAACGCTTTTAACAAATACCCCATTTTTTCATTCTTGTCTATGGTACCTCCAGCGTTTTCTCAAATTCTATAAAATATTCTTCCACTGTTTTGTAGTCTTTTAGTTTGATTTCGTCGATTTTCCCTCTGTACAATATTTGCAGGGCTGCTGACTTTGTCGAATACATTTCGTTTAATTCACTTAAATATTCCAACTGTTTATCTGATATTGTACTGATTAAAATTGTTTTTGCTTTTAAATCTGTTTTCTTCCATATTGCTTCATTGTCTTCCCTTGTTCTAATTCGCAGTACTGGTTCTTTGCACTATTTGTATTCTAGTATTGTCATAATATTGTCCAGCTTCCAAAATGTACTTCATCGAATACGGGGATAGCAATGTCTTCGATTTTCGCGTGTGCACTCATTTTTATACCCTTCGACCATTGAAAATGGTCAAAAAAGGGTATACTAACTTTGTGCAAATGTATGTAACAGGCAGAATTAGGCAGACCCCATAAAGTATATATATTCTTGCTCAGGATCACAAGCCGAGTCGATTGAGCCATGTCTGTTTGTCTGTCTGTCTGTCCGTCTGTCTGTGTGAACGCACAGATCTCAGCTATTATAAAAGCTAGAGTTACCAAATTTGGCAGAAAGACTCCTGTGTTCTATAAGCTGATCAAGTTTATTTCAAATGTTAGGTGCCACGCCCACCGCCCCCGTGAATCAAAAATTTAATTTTTGAATTCAATTTGTAAACGGTGTATAAAAGCTAAAACTTTCTGACTTGAACATATACTAAGCAGAATGAATTATCTACGTATTCTCCAAATTGCAATCCGATCGGACAATAATAACAGAAGTTATTTAAGAAATTATTAGCATAAAACCAAATGCTTCTATCAGCTAGTAAGAGAGGCGTTGACAATAATTCTAAAGCATGTGCATATGCATATATGTATGAATTTAACAAATTAAACTACACGGGAACATAGGTCGAAGGGTATCCCACTGTCGCGTGCTGCGCGACTGTTGCTTTTCTTACTGGTTCCCACTTCACTTTGAATATGTTTGTAGTCTACTTTAATATCTCTTTTTACTTCATACATTTTTAGCTCATTTTCATATTGATGGATCACACTTTTCTACTTCCTTGTAATTTATCAAAGCGTGCACGTGAACTTTTTCGAATTTTAATCTGTTGCCATCGACCCTTTTTAGTTTATGTTTTTAATGTTTTTCACTTTATTGATTTAATATTTATAAATAGTTTTGTTATCGTATTAGTATTTTTTAATATTTCGCACTTTTAATATTGTTTTTCTCTTTTCTATGTCTTTCACACTTTTTCTTTATTGCGCTTTACTTTTCATGTTTCTTCACATTTTTGTCAAACTTGGATTTAGTATTGACTTTGGATTTATTTTATTAACCTTGGATTGATTTCATTAATCTTGAATTGATATCATTAACCTTTCTCTGCAACCACGTTAATAATGAACTGGTTTTGTTTATTTCTAAAATATTATATTTTATTTAACTTAATGAGCTTGTGTTGCGTGCATTTCCTTTTTTCTTTACATTTTATGAGCAAGTGGACAATTGACGTCATTATGTTAATCAACACTACATTATGCCGTTTCAGAATAGCTGATTTACTCTTATGCTAATTAACATTACAGATCAAGACCACTAACACTAATCATCTAACATATAGAGTACTCAAACAGCGAAAAGTAGCGGTCGAGTGGTTTTGTTTTTATTATGACCCCCGTCGAAGTGTTATATGAGTGAGCGTTCAGCCCTCTTTGGTGAGCAATCCAGAAACAGCGGCATCAAGTCAGTCGCACAACGATAGCGGAACGATAAGCATGCGCGTACTTCTTTGCGCTGTGCGATCGTTTCCATGTGTGCGTGTATGTATGCACGGCCCGCGTATGAATGTATGCGTCGCTAGTGAAGTTTGGCAATAGGGAAATGCTTCGGCCAGCGGGCTGGCAGCCTGAAGTCAATTTTGTGTTTCGGCGTGGTAAGTGCGAGTGTCTGCATATCCACATATATGTATTAGAGTCCCATTTCAACACACATTATCTGTATGTACTTACTCATATGTACAATTAAATTTGGAGTTGCTGTGTGTACCAACAAAAGAACTAAATTCTAGTTAAATATATTACGTAACAAAAACTTACTTTCTGGTATACTTAATATTATATATGCGCTATACGAGTATGTGTTCGTGTTATTTCGTATCGAATTTTGAAACAGGAACACGCCCGCCCATGGACACAATCTTAATTTTGCACATGCACAGGTGTGAAAACACGTCCATGCCCAACTCTAGTTCGAACACCGTATAATATTTATCTCCGCCAAATTTGTAATATAAATCCAAATAAACCACAATATTCATTTTATAAATTCGAGCAACGGTTCTATTCTGTCATTTACAAACTTTTTTACAGTATACTATGATAACACAACCCCATAAAAAAAAAGTGTCGTGATCTGGGTATGCGATATATGCAGTTATATTTATTTTGGGTCGCTGAATCCGAATCCGGGGTCAGCAATCATCACGTCTGGATTTAGACCTAACTTCAAAAAACTGAAAAACCTTTGGATATCACCCAAAAGATATAGAATCCTGATCTTGGCATGCGGTATATGCATTACCATGTATTTTGATGTTCTGAGCCCGAATCCGAAGTCAAACTTTACCTTGAACGTCTAAGTTTCGATTTAATTTAAAATAACTCGACAAATTTTTGAAGCCCAAAAAAATAATGGGGGTCATGATTGGGTCATGCGATTTATGTTTGTGTATGTTTTTAAACCTTCTAAATCCAAAAATTTAATGTCAAAATTAGCCAATCAAGTCTGAATATCAACCTAACCTAAAAAAATTTTGAAAAACTTCCAAAATGTTAAATTTTTTTGATAATTTATTGCTGCTGTTTATGGGTACACTGATTTGTGCAACCGCCTTACTTCTATTAGAATTTAAAAGCAAGGGTTTAATATTTTTGATTATTATTGTGCCGCTGCATTTTTTACTTGTTATGTGAGAGAAGACTGTTTTACAAGTGTTTTAAGTTAGACCTAACAGCTGTTAGCATGAGATTTAACAGTTACTTAACATAAGACTTAACAGCTGCATAGAACATAGATTTTAACAGCTAATTCTACTCGTATGGCAACCTTGAGCGCTTAGATAAGACAGTGATCTGCCGCGAACATACTCCCCCCATTGGAAGGGTCAACTTTCAATCGATTTGGTCTTGATTGGCAGCACTGCTATCTTGGCGATGGCTCTCTTTGTCAATCCTGTGGCTGTGCGTATGACTGCTACTCTGACTGCTCCGTCGTCTCCAATTATTGTGCTTTCAATTCGGCCGAGAGGCCACTTCAGCGGAGGCACGTTTTCTTCCTTCAACAGAACGATGTCTCTAGGATGAATGTTTGGCTTGCGAGAGTACCATTTGCTGCGTTCCTGTAGCGCAGAGAGGTACGAGATACTCCATTTCTGCCAGAAAGTTTGCTGCATGTGGCAGACACGCTGCCAGCGACTAAGGCGATCCATACTGAGGTGAGTCAGGCTCGGCTCATCGATGTTCGCATTCGCTTTTCCCCAAATGAAGTGACCCGGTGTGAGGATGTCTAGATCGCTTGGATTTTCTGAAATGGAACATAGAGGCCTTGAGTTCAACATAGCTGAGATCTGACGTGCGAAGCTCATGAAATGTGAGGGTTGAGTTGCCAACGATGCGGTAAAAGTGGTGCTTCGCTGCCTTTACAGCAGCTTCCCATAACCCGTCAAAATGCGGAGATCGTGGTGGAATAAAGTGCCAATTTATTCCGAGGGCAAGCGCGCCGTTGACAATTTGCTGGCGCTGAGGTTCACTGATGAAGAGATCCTTAAGCTCAGCTAGCTCGTTTCGAGCGCCGACAAAATTTGTTGCGTTGTCCGTCCAAATGTCGCGTGGCTTCCCTCGAAGACTGACGAAACGTTTTAGAGCAGCGATGAAAGAAGGTGTCGACAGGTCCTCCACGAGCTCTAGATGGCATGCTTTTGTTGAGAAGCAAATGAATATTGCTATATAGCATTTTGTAGGGGCACGATGTCTCACTTCTGATTTGAAGAAGAAGGGCCCACAAAAATCTATGCCGGTTACATAAAACGTAGGGCTGGGTGTTACGCGGGCTGCTGGTAGTGGAGCCATTACTTGCTACAGTGTGGTGGGTCGAGTGTGAAAGCAACGAATGCATTTGTTGACAACACTAGAGATGGCTTTTAGCCCTCCTATGGGCCAGTAGCGTTGCCTTATGTTTGCAAGTAGGCATTGCGGACCAGCGTGAAGAAATTTAACGTGGTAGTGCATGATTATTGACCGCGTCACAGGATGCTGTTTGGGCAATAAGATTGGATGCTTGGCCTCATACTCCAAATATGAGTTGTGCAGCCTTCCTCCAACTCGCATAAGACCTATAGAGTCGATGAATGGTTGCAAAGATTTCAGCGGACTCCGTCCAGGCAGAGACTTGCTCTCTCTGAGTGCTTTGTAGTCCTCGACAAAGTGAATCTTCTGGATGCTTCGAATCATGAGATGGGTACCCGATTTAATTTCCTGCAGTGTGATAGAGCCCCTTTGTTTTGGAGAGTCTCTGTTCACAAATCGATGCACATACGCAAATATTCGCTCCAGCTTTGCAAAGGAGTTGTGAAACTTACAATCAGCTGCGATGTCTTTGTATGACGTAGCAATGAGAACTCTGCTTCGTCGCTCTGGAAGTTCCACTGATGGTACTACCGTTTCCGGCCATTTTGACATGGGAAGGCGCAAAAAGGATGGTCCATAGTGCCATAGTTGCGAGTTGATTAGTTCAAGTGGGGTGCATCCTCGCGATAGGACGTCAGCTGGGTTCAGTTGCGAAGTGACATGATGCCACGTCATGCCTCTCGTTAGGTCCTGGATTTGCGTTACCCGATTTGCCACAAACACATTGTAGTTGGAAGGCGAGTCGCGCAACCATGCTAACGCTATTGTTGAATCTGTCCAGCAATGATATTCACATTTGAATGAAATGTCTTTTGCGACGATTGATATGAGCTCCGATAAGATTAGTGCAGAAGAGAGTTCAAGTTTAGGAATTGTTAATGTTTTTAATGGAGCTACTCTCGATTTTGAGCACAGCAAATGCGTTGAATAGTCTCCATCAACTTCAGATCTCACGTAGATGCATGCTCCATACGCTGCTATACTGGCGTCGCAGAAACCGTGGATTTCATATTTTCCTGCAGGTGCCATGATGAAGCGCGGAAACTTAAGGCTGTGAACAAAGGATAACTGCGATGTTATTTCCGTCCACGCTGAATGAAGATGCTGCGGAAGGCTCTCATCCCAATCGATGTTTTCCTTCCAAAGTGCTTGCATGAATACTTTCATCCTTGTAATGATAGGAGAGATGAGTCCCAATGGGTCGTAGAATTTTGCTAGTGTGGATAATACGCTGCGCTTTGTAGTTGGTCCGTTAGGGATAATGTCGGTGAAATTGAAGAGCAGGAAGTCAGATGCGGGGTCCCAGGCTAAACCGAGCGCCTTGGCAATACTTGTGCCGTCGTGAAACTGCATAAGCTTTTCGCAATCAGTTTCGGCTTCACCCTCAAGAGCGGCAGACTCATTCGAGCACCACTTCCTTATTGGGAATAGTCCTCTGGCGAGCAATTGCTTGACTTGCTGTCGAATTTCCGTCGCTTCCTTGATGGAGTCACCACCTGAGATCAAGTCGTCCACGTAGAAATCTTTTCGGACGATTCTTGCGGCAAGCGGAAATGATGGTTCCTCATCGTAGGTCAGCTGATGCATGGCGCGAATTGCAAGAAACGCTGCAGGCTTTGTTCCGTACGTAACTGTATTCAGGGTGTACACGTTTATTGATTCGTCGGGATTATTGCGCCACAGAATGCATTGCAAGTGTTGATCTGGTGGCGAGATACGCACGCAACGATACATCTTGGAAATATCTCCACACATAGCAACCTTGAAGAAACGAAATCTGATCAGTATGTTAAAAAGCTTGGATTGAATGGATGGGCCAGCAAATAAAAGATCATTAAGAGATGCGCCAGTTGTAGTTTTTGCTGATCCGTCAAAAACTACGCGCAACTTTGTGGATGTGCTGTCCGGTTTTTCTACACAGTGGTGAGGCAAATAAAAACGTGGTCCATCATGATGGCTGGAGGCCAATGACATGTGTCCTAGGTCGATGTATTCCTGAAGAAATGCTGAGTACTGCTCTTTCAGCTGTCGATTCCTTTGGAGTCTAGACTCGAGAGACTTGAAGCGCCTCAAAGCCCGATGGAATGAGTCTCCAAGGGCATCCAGATCCTCCTTTGCTGGTAAGCGCACTGAGTATTGTCCAGTCTCCAGGCGCGTGTAGCCTTTCAAGAATAAGTTTTCACAAATCATGTCTTCCTCCGTGACTGTTGATGTGGAATCATAGCAATTGTCGATTTCCCAAAATCGTTTGACTATATCAGTAAGGTTGTCATCCTCTGGAGGCTCCCTGCGTACGGCTGCCAACGCATGATGCTTGATGGGCTGAGAAAAAGCTCCGGAAACGATCCATCCAAGCCTTGTTTTTGGAAAATTGGCAAGTGTCTGGCTATGTGGGTCTGCCCCACGCAAAGCAATTCGAAGAACAGGCCGGCGCCAAGTAATATATCGACTCGCTGCGATTTGTAGAACGATGGATCGGCGAGTGCTATGTTCTTCGGGATATTCCAGCTGGTTATGTCGATTCCGATATGAGGGTGGTAGTCCGTGATCGTCCGTGTGACAACAGCCGAAAATGCTGCGCTGTATTTCCGATCAAGCGATTGAGCAGCGAGATCGACTGCTGCGTTCGATGACAGAGAAGCTTCACCTATTCCGGAAATTGAAACTGTTGACTTTCGCGTGACCAGTTGCAATTGGTTGGCCAGTCGACTGGTGACGAAATTCAGTTGTGATGCTGAGTCGAGCAAGGCACGACATGGTATAAAAGTACCCGCTCTGTTTTTGATGTATATGATGGCTGTGGGCAACAATACGTAGTCAGCTGACTGCTTTTCTGTGGGCTCAGGTGCGAAGTTCGAGCCAGTTGTGATTAGCGTTTGCTGCTGCTGAATTGTTCCATGCTGAGCATTGGAAGCATTTGAAGTCGAGGGGATTTGGCCTGTATGTAGCAGGGTGTGATGCTTCTGCTGGCAGTATCTGCAATGTCCAGCTCGACATTGCTGTAGGGCATGACCTTTACGAAGGCAGTTGAAGCATAGATGCATACGCTTGGCTTCATTAAAGCGGATAGAGGGAGACAGGTTGGCAAAACGTGGACATTTAGGTAGGAAGTGATCCTTTGAGTCGCATAAAAGGCACGCGTTTGCGATGCTGCTAGAGGCTACAAGTGAATTTCGACCATTCTTCTTGTGCGCATCCTGTAGGCTGGTAGATTGCAGTATAACGCCTTCCATGTTTTCCAGTTTTCGACATCTGCGCTCGATAAAGGACGCCATATTTGACCATTTCGGGATCTTCTCAGATTCCAGAGCCTCTTCCCATTTTTCCTGTGAGTTTGCGTCCAGCTTGCGACTTATTATGTTAATAAGTAGGCCATCTGCGATCTGCTCACTTGTTGCTATTGTGTCGAGAGCTCGAAGGTGAGCGTTTACGTTATCGCTAAGCGCACGTAGGCTCTGTGCAGATCCTTTTTCAACACCTGGCAACCCAAAGATCTTGCGTATGTGTCCCTGAAATTGAAGCAACTTGTTATCAAAGCGTCTTATAAGTAGTTCAATTGCCTTTTCGTAATTTGCTTCAGAGGGCTCCAATGACTTGATGGTGTCAATTGCAGCACCTTCCAGACAAGAACGCAGATGCTGTAGCTTTTCAATCTTGCTCAGATCCTCATTGCTACCAACAACTGTGTTGAACATCGCATAGAACTCGGGCCAATCTTCATATTTTCCATTAAATTTTGCCAGTTGCATCTCCGGTAGTCGAGACCGGCGACTGCAAGTTTGATTCATAGTGTCGTTGAGTCTGGGAATGGTCGTTGAATTGAGAGCAGTGTGACGAGCCTTGAGTGCGTCCAATTGTCGGGTGAGCCTTGCTTTGACCTTGAAATAAATTTCGGCGAATTCAACGCGCGTATTAGACGCCATCTCCAACAAGTCAAGCTTCTCAAGCGCGGTCTGAGCATCCACGAATTCAGCTTGCATCCCGTTTACGGCATCGATTCTCACGGACAAATCGCTCTCATCAAAACTCTCAATTTGCTCGTCAGAGTTGAAGAACTCGAGCATAGAGGTCAGTTGACGTTTTATTTGGGAGCATTTTTCGCGATAAAAGTCACTAGGATTTGGTTCAGCCATTATAGTTGGTGTTCACTGTAACGAACAAAACGCGCGCGAAAAAATGTATTTTTGTCACCACGAAACCGTAAGAAAACGAAGGAGATAAGAACAGCTAATGCTCTTTGTATATAAGAACAGTTAAAACGGTTAAATGCACTTGCACTATGTATAGCCACTTATGCATGTATGTAGGTGATAGGGCGATGTATGTGTGCGCAAAGTTTACTTATTGAGGGCCAAATTTGTTTGCGAGAGTGTGTAATAATATTTCTATTAAGACAGCTTAGAGATGAGAATATTAGTCGACAATATTCTGCGGAATAACAAATGTATGGCGCGAACTCAAAAGTTGCAAAAAGACGTATGCACTTATGTATGTATGTGTGCGATACCGAAAAAATGTTTATGTGTATGTACGTATGTACGCGAACGAAAGCGAGATCGAAAATGTTTGTAGGCACATACATATGTACGCGAAACCGCGATAAAAAATGCGACGGCAGCGATTGCGCGAATAAATTACGAATAATTTTTATAGAGATCACGTCGGGGTCACCAATGTTTACGGGTACACTGATTTGTGCAACCGCCTTACTTCTATTAGAATTTAAAAGCAAGGGTTTAATATTTTTGATTATTATTGTGCCGCTGCATTTTTTACTTGTTATGTGAGAGAAGACTGTTTTACAAGTGTTTTAAGTTAGACCTAACAGCTGTTAGCATGAGATTTAACAGTTACTTAACATAAGACTTAACAGCTGCATAGAACATAGATTTTAACAGCTAATTCTACTCGTATGGCAACCTTGAGCGCTTAGATAAGACAGTGATCTGCCGCGAACAGCTGCATTTGTGCAAATATGTAGAATCACGTATTTTTTTACTGATAAAATAATGTTCAAAAGGGGATATACCAAATAAAAAATTTTTGTATTATAAAAACGAATATTAAAAAAAACTTCAAAATTTTAGAAATTTTTCAAAAATTTGTTAGGTTAGGTTGAAATTCAGACTTGATTGGCTGGTTTTGACATTGTATTCGGATTTGGAAGGTCTAAAAACATATAGAAACATATATCGCATGACCCGATCATGACCCCCCATTATTTTTTGGGGCTTCAAAAATTTTTCGAGTTTTTTAAGATTAAGTCAAAACTCAGATGTGCTACGTGAATATTCACTTCAGATTCGGACTTAGAAGGTCAAAATACATGTTATAACATATATCGCATGCTTAGATCAGGATTCTATATCTTGTGGGGGATATTCTAAGGTTTTTCAGTTCTTTGAGGTTATGTCGAAGTCCAGACGTGATGGCGAAATTCTAACCTTGAATTTGGATTCAGTGACCCAAAATACATATAACTGCATATGCCGCTTACCCAGACCATGAAACTTTTCTTTTTTTGTGGGGTTGTGTAATCCATGGCCTTATACAGTCAGCATCTGACTGTAGCGTTGGACTGGTTTGTATATGAGTTTACCAGTATTGAAAATCTCAGATCTAGCTAGCACTACAAAACAAATTCTAAAAAATGTCCAAATATTCTTTCGACTGGCATTTCTTTGTTTCGCAACATCTCTCGCAACAAGAAGATGCAAAATCGGTAAATGACAGTTAAGTGTGCTTGTGCTTTCATGCTTATTTATGCACTTCCCAAAAGTATGGTGTATGAAAAGGACTGTAAACTGCAAAACGAGCAACAATCGATAAATTGAACCAGCGAAAGTTGAAAGAATTCAATATAAACACCGTGTAAAACAAATAGGGCTTCATTAATAGTTCCTGTATTTATATCAACACATTCTAATAAGACGGTACCATGAACTCTGATATTGTTTGAACTGTAGTCCACTACTTTAAAATTGTTTTCCTTATTAACATGAATCTTTAACTTACGTACAAATGAAACTAGTATACAGTTTATTTCAGCTCCTGTATCTAGCTTGAATTTTATAGACATGTTTTGTATGTGATATTCTTTTGTCCATTTACAATTGGTTCTATTTACTTTGAAGACTTTTACTCTGAAAATACCTATATTGCTTACGTTTGTACTATTGAATGCATAATCAGATTCACCTTGGTTACTCCATTTGATCATGTCGGCCTCAGGAGCGACATCAGTCAAAGTTGAGACAGCGAGTTTACCAGATTGTCATTTTTTCCGTAGGCTTTGCAAAACTTCTTGAAGTGGCCCTGCCGCCCACAGTGATGGCAAATAACATTTTTAGCAGGGCAGTTCTCGCGGTGGTTTTTATTGAATGGTTGTCCACAATTAATGTGCATGGGTGCCTTTACTTGCGTCTTTGATACAGCATTAACTTTCACAGAAAGTTTCTTACTATTCAGTATTGACATGTTGATTGTAGCAACTTCAAACGCTTTACATATTTTAATTACCTTTTCCAGGGGTTGGTCGGCTCCATCCAGCAGCCTTAGCTGGAGGTTTTTGTCGTTTACTCCGACAATTATTTTGTCTCGAAAAATGCGTTCCGCATATGAGGTTTGGCAATTGGTGCACTTATATTCACAACATTTAATTTGCGAACGTAGTCGTCTCGAATTCCATAAACGGTTGGTTTTCTTTCTGCGCGATAACGTTAAGCTTGAATGCTTCCATGGCTAGATTCCTCTGTGGTAGGCAGTGTTCATCGAATGCAGATAGGACAGTTGTCAGTTTTAATTGCTGACCCACTGTTGGCGCAATTTTTTTTTTTTTTATGTATTAATATAAGTGAACTTTCCAACGCTTTTTTTCTTCTTCGTTTAATCTTGCATGTATGTGTGTATGTCGTGAATGTGCAAACACATGTATGCACACGAACGTTGTCCAAAAATTAATTTTGTACAGCTTTTCCGCTTTTTTAGTTTTTTAAAACTGATCTTGCTTGGTTTCAACGTGAGAAGCAATATTTATAGTTTTTTTTTAACACTAGGCACTTCCTTTATGCCCTCCTTTCACTTGCACTTTGTTTTACTTTGAGGGAGAGCTTGCTGCTTGCTCATCGGGCTGCTCACGATCGACTGGCCTTGCCCTAGTTTTCGCAGCTTGCACTTCGCTGGTTACGTCTCGCTGCTGCGTATATGTCGCCGCTGCGTGCACGACGCCGCTGCTTGCATGTCGCCGCTGCCTTCGGCCGATCGTGCCTGGCTGCTGTGGCTCTGCTCGAACTTCGCTGCCTGCACGGCGCTGTTCGCATTTCGCTGTATGTCCGGCGCCGCCGCTTGCCTGGCGTCGCTGCTTGTCTGGCGCCGCTGCCCTAAAGTCGGTCGCGATGCCGTTGCCTGTGCGCCTTGTGCTGTCTGTGCACGAGCTCTGGGTACCCAACCATCGTTACTTCTGCAAGTGTGCTATGCTGCCTGAGCCTATACACAAGCTCTGGGTACCGAGGCACTGTTACTTATGAGTGTGCTAGGCTCGCGCTCTGGGTCCCGAGGCACAGTTACTTGTGTGTGCACAAGCTCTGGATACCGAGGCACCGTTACTTGTGCAAGTGTTCGACTATGCACCAGCTCTGGGTACCGAGGCACCGTTACTAGGCATGGGTGCCGAACGACTGGGGTTTGGCTTGCTACGTGTACCCTGTTTTTGTCTATGGCCCTGCCTTTTGCTTCGCTGCCTATGTTCTTTTTGAAAATACTGCGGGGTATATTAGACTTAAAGATACCTTATATTATATATAAAATAACCAATAGAATGTGTCGCGCTTCATGCGGCGTCACACCCCCCCTTACTTCACCGGGGTTTGGGTGAAAAAATATCTAAAATTTATACTATCGGGCCCTACATGGTGCGAAACGTGAAACTCGACTAATATCTTATAAGTAAATACATGTCAGGGTAATTATGGTAACAAATCGTGGTAATTAGTGGAAGCCTGCCCCGCCCGGTACCTGGTGACCTTCGCTGGTCGGTTCCTCCCCATGGAATGCCTTCAAGTCGGCCAATCCTGCGCTGCGTCTCTTCTTTGTTTTGGCGTCTTGGCCGGCTTCCACTCTCGACGGCGTAGGTAGTAGTATTTTCCTTGGTCTGCGCTTGCTTGTTGCGCATTCTCGCCGACAGTCTTAAACACGTCCGTTCCGCTCGTTTGACTGGAGTCACCTGTTCGTATAAGGCTCCCGGCAAACGAATCACCTCTTCGTATAAAGCTTGCAACAGATACGCTGGGCTAAATCCGGTGGTGTCCGAGGAGCAAGTGTTGATCGCCAGGCTGATCTCTGGGAGGCGTTCATCCCATGTCCGCTGCTGGTCGTCCAGGTACTGTGCCACCAAGGTCTTCACGATCCTGTTTACCCTCTCCGTGGGGTTCTGCTGCGGGGTGTACGGCGTGGTTTGTTGCAGAGTCATGCCCAGCTGTTTACAGAACGTGGCGAAGGCTCCGCTCGTAAACTGCGTTCCATTGTCGCAAACTAGCATCTTCGGAACTCCAAACCTGGCCAAAATCCGTTCTCTGAACGAGCGCATCTCGCACTTTCGTACCTAACGTGCTACGTCCCGAAAGAGGCCTGGCCAGAAATATCCCTGACGAATTCGATTTAGGATTTTCCGTACCCCCTGATGTCCGGCTGTGAGCTGGTCGTGGCATTCATGTAGCACCCGTTGGCGTTGTGGTTTCGGCACGCACAACTTCCAAGGTGTGTAATCCTCGTCGTCCGGCCGGAATCCTCCTCGTCGATATAGCTGGTCGTTCTCAGGTATTCCGGATACTTCTCGTTGAAGCGGAACTGTTGTAGCTCTAACGCCCAGTGCGCAATCCTTCCAGTCGGGTTCTCGATGCTATTTAGCCACTTCAATGCCAGGTGATCCGTGACTACGTCGAACTCGTAACCTTCCAGGTACCATCGCGGCTTCCTTGTCGCCTACACAGGCACTCCTTCTCCGTAGTCGAATAGCGGCTTTCGGCTACTGAGAGACGTCTGCTTGCGTATGCGACGATGACTCGTCCCGTTCCCTGGATCTGTTGCGTCAGCAGTGCTCCTAGTCCAATGTCACTCGCGTCTGTCTGGAGCGTGAAGCGCTCGGCAAATTCCGGGCAGGCTAGGACTGGCGCTTGCGTGAGACTCGTCTTTAATGCCTCGAACGCTTGCTGTTGATCCTCACTCCAAACCCATCGCTGGGCCTTCTTTAATAGCGACGACATGGTTTGTACCAGGGTGGCGAAGTTTGGCACAAATCTCCGGTACCAGGAAGCGATGGCTAAGCATCTCCGTAACTCCCTGACAGTCGTTGGCGGCTGGAGTTCCTTTATCGCGGCGATCTTGCTGGGATCGGTCTGGATTCCACCTTCGCTGTCCTGGTGCCCCAGGTAGATGATGCGCTTGTGGAAGAAGCTGCACTTGGTCTTATTCAGGCGCAAATTCGCGTTCCGAAGCCTCCGGAACACATCTCGTAGGTTATCCAGATGTTCTTGGAGGGTGCGTCCTACTAAGATGATATCGTCGAGGTACGCAAACGCGTGCGGCTCCATGTCCGGTCCGATGACTCCATCTAAGGCCCGCTGAAATTTAGCCGGGGCCGAATGCAATCCGAGCGGCATCACCTTCCAGGCACTGTGAACGCGGTGTATTCCTTGCTGCTCCAGGCCATATGTATTTGCCAATACCAGCGAAGATATGTACTTCGCGTCCTTGAGTTTCTCCAGGATGTAGTTGATCCGTGGCAACGGGTAGGCGCACATTCGCATCTCTCCGGTCTTCTTCCCAACAAGTAAAATGGGTGCACTGTATAGGCTCCTGGATGGCTCGATCCTATCATCTCGCAGAAGCTTATCAACTTGCTCGTTGATGATCTCCTGCATGGCCGGATTCTTCGGGTAGTACCCTTGCTTGATGGGGTACTCATCCCGCATGGTGATGGTGTGCTCAAGGTCTTGCACGGCGTGGCTGGTCTTGGGCCGTGTCCCACGGCGTCTCCTGATTCTCCATGTCTCGTTGGTGTACTTCTCCTCGTGCTCCTGTTGGTTCCTCTGTGTTTCGCCGGTGCTTGGTGCCTCGCTGTGTTTTCTCTGGTGTCCTGGATTGTCCCTCGCTGTCTCGTTGTCCTTCCTCTCGTGTCCTGCATTGTCCCTCGGTGTCTCGTTGCCTTCATCCCCTATCCACTCATGCTCCAGGCTGCCTAAACGGATTCATTCGCCGTGCGATGGGACAGGTCGGTGGTAAGCCCGTGACCTTGTTGTTGTCTTGGGCCGCCGCGTCCTCCGTCGCTTGGTGGGAGGTCCAGGGCGTCGGTGCTGTCTCCTCGGGTGTGCTTTGCAGGCGTAGCTCCTTCCTTCCCCAGGTTCACTTCGTCCAAAATGACAAGCGGTACCAGCATTGGTACTGTCGTTTCTGTCTCTACCAGCTGGATCCTCACCTGCAAGGCTCGTGTCACGGCTCGTGATGATCCAATTTGATCCGGATCAGTGCTGCTCGCTCGTTCTCCGGTGTGCTCAACCTGGCCGCCATACGCTCGCTAATACAGCTGCGTGTGGCTCCCGAGTCCGTTGTTACTCCCTCGATCCGAATATACGCGATGACACGTCCACTACCGCACCGTCAGTGTTGTTGTACGTTGTCACGAGTTTGCTCAGCTGAGCCAGCGTTCCAAACTCATGGCGGCGGGGGAAGAGCTGATACTCCGGCTTCATGTTGTCGTAGATCCGGTCCAGCTCCTGCCCCTGGGTGTACTTCGCACGTTGCATCATCAGCCGTAGTGCCAGTGCGTAATCTCGAAATCGTTCACCTCGGCGTTGGGTTCGGCTCCTGATCCTGTCCTCCAGTCGTTAAAAATAGCGCGGGGGGAGGAAGAACTCCATGAACTCCTACTTGAACTCCTCCCAGGTGACTTGGTAGAGGGTGTTGACTCTAAACCAATCTTCCGCTCGTCAGAACGTTCGCTACCACTTGTGGTAATTGTTGGGGGTCGATACCGTACAATGCTGCCTTCTCTTCCAGTTGTTCGATGAATCCCCACGGATCTGTAGCGTCACCGTTGAAGGCTACGCCCCATTTCCGTACTCGATCGGCCAGCTCGTATGGGGCTATCCATCGGTGGCCCGGTTCGCTGGTCCTACTACTGGTTGGAAGTCCGCTGGAACGGGTGGGGTGTGTCGGCTAGTAGCGCTCCTCGAAGGACCCGCTGCCCATATGGGGATGACGACTTCTTCCGACGGAGAGGTGTCGCGTGAGCATGCTCCAGGTTGTTTCAGCTCCGGTGTAACTGCGTTGCCTAGACTAGCCTCTAGCGAATGCTACCAGGCGGTTACGCATTTCCTCCACTGTGCCACTTTTGTCCAGTCCGAACTCCTTCAGGAAGAGTTGTAGCTCCGACGGAAAGCGATCCAGCGTGTTCCCAAACAAAAAAAAAAAAAAAAAAAAAAAAAATTGTTCGCGAAGTATGTGTGCCGTGTGGCCGT